>PVKE010047893.1:0-11768 GCA_004027555.1 Craseonycteris thonglongyai | reverse complement strand
CCCAAACACCAACCCATGATTTAACATCTGCTGTAACATCCTCTCTTCTGTGGAACATTTAAAATAATACTCACATCTCAAAACCCAAGGAGAGATGCTCTCTTCTACCACTGTAGCATTATAGCATTCTCACATTGACTTGCAGTAATTTCTTGCTAAATCTATCACCACTACTAGTTCTGTTACTAAGAAAGATAGGGAAGATGGGGAAATGTTCAGAAGATATGTTTCTTCTTATTATCTTGGGAAGGAAGTTTTCTCTTTGAACATTTCTCTTTATCTGTATATTCATTCTCAAACCTTGAGAGTTTGTTTGGATGTTCCAATTTTCCTTAGAAGTAAAACAAGATCAAACTCAGCAGCATGTCCTGCTCCCTCCCTACCAGGTGAATGGGCCCTTCTGCAGTGCCCCAGATATGCCTTTGTGTTTCCTAGTCCCAGAATTAATCTGCTTGGGAAAACCATCACTATCTCAACTTCTTCATTTGCTACATCAACTGATGTTGTACTAAGAATAGCAACAGTTATCCTAACCATGTCCATGCTTAATCTTTGAGTCAGAAAAATATACGTTAATCTAGGTATCGCACTATATTTTGGGTACTGTCTCAGAGATACCCAGTTTTTAAAGATAAAAGACACTTTATCTTTGAGCTTGAGATCTCTATAAATTTTGTTCTCATTTATAGTGTTCTGATATTCTCTAACATTGGAGAAGTGTATAATGCTCTAATTTACCTACATTTTTGCTGATATCCTACTGTTAAGTAAGTGGATACTATGTTGCCATGCTGATATATTCAAAACATATCCGAGCCATGCAGACTTTTATACTACTCTGCAAAATAATTATCAGAGTTTCTTGCATTTGTCACTTAATTTGTAACTATACATGGATAACAGTGGATATCAAGGTCCAAAGAAGGACAGTTAGAGTGCCCTGAGACACACTTTTTATTAACACTCTACCATTTCCATTTCTCATTTATTTTTTTTAAAGATTTATTTATTTATTTATTTATTTATATATATATATGCATGCAGAGAGAGAACTGAACTGGGTAAACTCCCAGGTTCATCACATGGGTCCACGCGGGCCGGGGATGGGATTCGATCCTCGGTCCCTGGCGCTGCAAAGTGAGCACTTAACCCACTGAGCCATCCCGGCTTCCCCTCTCATTTATTTTAGGTCTCATACTATGTCATTGTGAATATAATTGCTATGGCTTATACACTAAAATCACACATACACACAGTGGTGGTACATATGTATTTCTATTGTCCTCCTGAAATCTTCAGTATTGTGTATATTCTTTTACACTTAAAACATTTAACATCACTACATTGAAAACTGAAGAATAAGGGGAGGAGACAGAAGGTGACAAATAAAGAGGAGGAGGGAGAGTGGGAAGTCAGTTTGCAATTGGAAGAGGCAAGGCATATGGGAAAACAGATATTTCAGATTCTATGACAAGAGCAAGCCAATCTGATGGCATTTGTTATCGTGTCTCTCGTGGTTCGTCAATTTAAGGAGTGCTGTGCAAGAGAAAAGCAACTGTCTCACAATGGCAAAGACCCCTGTATCCACAGCAGCCACTGAAATAAAATTAGTGACATTGAAGTGTACGGAATCGACATGAGAGATTGGGTGGCTAATCAAATGCAAGCTTTTATAGGGAGAGCTCCCAGGCAAGGTTCGCTGGCCCAAAAGAGGATTGGGGCCGAAGAAGTTGTGCGCCGGGAGGGGAGTGAGTAGGTTTTATAGGGTTCTGGGGTGGGGGAGAAGCAGATAAGGTGGAGAACCACAGCCATTTGAAAAGTTCCTTTGTCGCATCCTGTTTGCCTGGGGAAAAGTTCCTTTGCTGTATCCTGTTTGCCCAGGCCCCCAAGGCCCACTGGCCTTACAAGAAGTATTCTTCAAAGACTAGATAGAGGTACACAGTTTTGCCTTCTTTTTAATTTTATTCTTTCTATTTACACTTGGAAGAGAATTCCATCTTTTGTGTCCTAAGTTCCTTGAAAGAAAAATCTATGTACCTGCAGTTTCTAGAAATTGTCTGGTTATAATCACCATGAGTAAGCCCAAATCTCTATACTCAACCAGCAGGAAAAGGAATTCAGAGAACAAATGGTCTGAGGTCACTCAGCTGCTCACTATTGTGGTACTTTAGTGGACTTTGTGTTTTCTGGATATTAGACCATGCAGATGTATACAATGGAAAGAGGGCTTTGAAGTGAGACAGATTCAACTCGCAACTCTGGCTCTGAGATAATGTGACCTTGGGAAAATTATTTAACTTTTTCAAGTTTCTATGTCCTTAGAAAGTTTACAATAATGACTAACTGAACTAGGGATTTAATACCTGGCATAGAAAGTTCTATTAATGTAAGTTTATTTTTTCATGATATCTACCTTAGTCAACCACCATTGGGACTCTCAACCTGTCAGAAACTAACTCCCATGGCTTCAGACTAGACATATGTACTGCCTGGGTCAGCCAGCACAGCCAGCCAGTGGAGGCTCCTGGGGCAGGAAGTGGTTTCAGTGGAGCTGGTGGCTTCCTTGATATGATAACTTCAAAGCAGCTATCACAAGGAGATATATAGCAGGAAGGGTGGAGAATCAAAAGATTATTGTTTAAAAAACTGTTGATACCTAACTATGTAGGCATTACCTGTAGACAGACCAAAAGAAGTAGTTTGAGAAAATCCTCAAGCTAGCCTGGAGATGTAGTGTCAGGGCAGAATACTGTTTTGTGTTTTTTATTATGGGCCAGGGTTTACCCAAGGCTAAAAAAACCCAGAGATTTCTCCTATAGAACAAAAATCCTGGCACTGCTCAATGTTGCCCTACCTACTGCTTTATTTCAGCATGATCTTATGTGAATTGCTATAGACTTAACACTGAAATAATCTGAAAGAATACCAAAACAATTTCAAACCTCCCTTTGGGTGGGTCCTTATTCTAGAAAGCATGCCATAACCTGGTTCAGAAAATATTGCCTAAATGTCTGCAGTGTCTGTTATTGTGTGGCTGGTATCTTTAGGAATCAATAAGGTTTTGGAGTAAGAAATTCTAAATATGATTCTGGAAATACACATCTGAATTCTGTTTGGAAAAAAAGAAAAGAAAAGAAAAAACATCCATCACAAGGGGCTTGAATGATGGAAAACAGGCAGGTCACTCTTACCTGAGAAATAAATTCATGTGTCAAAGTTTAAAGACCAAGTAGTGAGGTGTCATATGGAAGTGAAGGAAGCCCAAGAAACCTTTGTGAGAAGATCTTAGTGCCCACAATTTTTTCAGTCCCTCATAACTGATAGTCGTAGGCAATAAGTGTTGTTGAGCATGAAATAACTTCCTTGATGTCTTCATCTCAAGAGATCAGAAAATAGTTGTATTCAGGCTGCTACCAGTCAGTGCTTTGTAACAGTTACCATTTACCGTGGGAAACACATAGACTCCAGATGCCCCCATGGGCTATGAACCTTCTTATTGTTTACTTTTAAGAAAAGGGACATGAGCTCCTGAGAGTTCCTGTCAGGTGGGTGATCCCATGTCTCAGAAGGTCCTGGTTAGAAAAAGAGGTTTTAACAGATTTCTGATTTTACCTAAGAATCAGTTATTTAGTTTTTGTATTTGACTCTATTCTGAAGGGTTCAAGGTGTCAGGGACCAACTGGGACCAGCCTGGCTAAAGACAGAAGTTACTCCGTTTTAAGAGTCGACTCCATCTTGAGAGATAGGTTTTGGTTTCCCCTGAAAGGAGAACGTTTCTCAGAAGTCACATGCACCCCCTGCGGTCTGGCCTGGAGCTAAAGATAATTTGTTGCTCAATAGTATTTCCCGTATAACTCCTACCCCTCCCTCGCTTAAACTGCCCGCTAGAGCCCGCCAATCCTCTGCCAATCCTAAACTGCCACATACCCCACAGCCAATCACCTTTTGACATATACGCCGCCAAACAGATAGCCCTGCCCTCCTTTGTCTCTACTGCATATATACCGCTGTAAACGAAATAAAATTTTGAGGCTTGATCAGAATCCTGCCTTGCCTCCATTTCTTCGTGTCTCCTGTCTCTCGTCCTCCATAGGTTTCCCCCTCGCTCTGCGTTGTCATGCCCCGCTGGACGGGGCACATCAAGGGACAGCAAAAATAGCACCTTGCAAGGACAGTGAGATATCAATTACTTTTAATTACTCCCCAGCTGTCTATGTTAATTGCCTACTGTGTTAACTGGGATTTATTGCAGAGTAATAATAGTGAGAATTTTCATTTGCATTGTCCCTATCTCCAAGGAGTTCAAAACACATTGTAGATATGACTTCACTTTTAATATAAAAAATCAAAATGTTGAAAAATTGATAGGAGTTGGTTGTTTGCCTGAACAGAGAGGATTTGGGGGCTTTAATGGCAGGGCCTCGGTCCCTTTGACCTCTCGGGGAAGGCCAACCTGGGGCTTGATGGCAGGGCCTCAGCTCCCCCTTTCATCTCCCTCGGGGGGGGGGGGGGTAGTTGGGTGATTAGACATAGAAAAATGTATATCTATAGTTTCGCATGAAGGTCAGATAGCTGGCACCAGGTGTTAGATCACAGGCTGTGGGATAAAAGGAATGCAAGGGAGAGGTATCATGTTCCTGATAACAAAATGCCTGTGCTGTGCTTCAGTTAATGAGTAGTTTCTGATGTAGTTGAAAAACTCCTTTTTGTCTTTCCTTGCTCTTTATAATGATGTAAACCTTGGCTATATCCGTGATTAAATAAAGGTATTTGGAGCTGTCCTATTGAGGACAGCCAGCAGATCACTGGGTCTGTCTTCAATTCCCACCGCTCAAACTCGGGGACTTTGTTCACCCTGGCTGGTTCCTGGCAAGTGGCGCCCCAACAGGGACCTGAGTACTCGAGAACTTGTAAATAAGATAAGGTGAGAATCTCCTCTAGAAAGGTACTAATACAGAAATAATAGGAAAGAGGAGCATTTAAAAAATATGTAAATAAATAAAGAAGTGAATAGGTTGCACATATATATATATATATATATAAATAATAGTATTAAAGTTGTGTATTGTAACTATAATTATAATTGTTATAATATCAATTATATAATAATGATATGTAATAATTAATTGATATATTAATAATAGTGTATTTGTTATTATTGTTATTAATAATAATAATAAATAAAAAATAAGAGATTATAATAGATACCGGTAATAAAAGAAAATACTGGGAGGAAATGTTATAACCTCCAATGTGTGTGAGTGTAAATGTGAGAGTGTGTAGTGGTCTGACTCGGTCCTCCGGTCGAGTTCGAATCTGTGGTCCCACAGCCAAAAGCTATGGGATCCGAGTGAGCCCTAACCTGCAGTTCCATGGTGAAGATGTGCCTAAGTTCCCATAAGGGATGCGGCCAGGTGGGCATCTGTCTGGGTCTCTAAAACCAAAGCTTCCCCTCTCCTTTGTTGGTCTTGTGACTCTGACACAGGGAGGGAAAACATTATGGGGCAAATTGAGTCATCATGTTTGTTTGCTCAGCTTATTCACGTTACAACATCACAGAGTAAAAACCTCAGAAGATCCGTTTTTAAAATTTTTTAAATTTGTAGGACAAATATGTCCTTGGTTTCCCAAAAAAGGGACTCTTAATATAAAGACTTACAAAAAGGGTCGGTAAAAAAATAAGAGATTGGTATATGACTCATGGACCTGAAAAAATTCTCTGTAAAAACATTTTCTTAGTGGGGTCTTGTTCAAGATTCCCTTGATCCCTCGAACAAGGCTAAAAAGCTTTAGGCAGTACAAAAAAAAACAAACCAAAAAAAAACAAGAGAAAAAGATAAAGATTCAAAATGGGACACTAAAAAACTTCCTCCTAAAAAACAAAAAAAAAATTTTTAAATGCTGCTGCCCATTATAATGACAAGGGTGTCAACAAGCCTCCTATTGATATTATAAAACAGCTTACACAGCTAGTACAGGATTTAAAGCCACCAGCTGTTTTTCCCATTGCTCCCCCTGCCCCAACTTATCGCTCTCCATCAGTCAGTGTACCCTCTAATACAATTTCTGGTGGGGCTTCTCCTCTACAGCTAACCGTAATACAGACAAATAAAAGAAAAAAAGATTTGAGAGATTTTAAATAACATCTTTTTTTTATGTTAAAACAAAATAATCCTAAAATTCCGGCCCCCTCAGGGTGGGGCGGAAGGTCCTTGCAGGCTTTAGCAATGGAAATCTCCAGGGAAGTGCCTGGGGCTGTTGCTTTGTTCTCAAATTAAATTTTTCTCCTCCCACCATCACATACCTCAGCCCTGTCCTACCCCCCATCAGAGTCCTTCAAGTCTCAAATTGTAAAAATACTGAAGGGGGAGTACGATCCCATGCTGGTTACTCCTATAACATTCTTAACTTTGCCTTATTCACTTTAAATTTTTTAAATTCAGATACAGGATATTTGGCAGCAGAGAGACATTGAAAATCTCCAAAAGGCAAATACAGTGGTCCCTCGTTTTTCGCGGTTAATGGGGACCAGAACCTTCCGCGAAAGCTGAAAAACCGCGAAGTAGGATTTGCCCCTAGGAATGTTCGTGTATGCGGGTACAAGAATGTTTTAAATATGTAAACAGTATTCATACTTTACTCATTTAAGACAAAAATTACAACAGCATACGTATTTACTTAAACGTGTCAGTGCTAATTAATAAGGTTAATTACAAAACCTTATACAGTAATAAACATTCATCAACATTGCTTTCTGAGAGAGGCGAAGAGTCTTGTGTGGGTGGCGGAGGAGAGGCTCTCACTTGACTCGTAGAAGCTTTAGGCTCACTCGGAGACTCTTTCTCTCTCGCGCATCAACATGAAACAATGCTCCTTTCCGCAATGTGGCTGCTGACATGGTTGTATTTTTTCATTTTTAATTTTTGATGAATATTTTGGGAAAACCTGCGGAGCACTGAAGCCACAAAACATGAAGCACAAAGTGGTGAGGGAACACTGTATGCAAAAATAACTTGCAAAGGCCCTAATCCAACACTAATTTGGGGCCAAGGCTATGTTTTTGCTTTTTCTAGAGATCAACAAAATCCTAGGTGAATTCCTGAGTGAGACATTTAGCCAATGGACCTGACCAATAAGATGAGGAGGCTGAATAAATATTCATCATCCACAACTCTGTCATCAGCTTCCCAATAACTAAGACCCCTGATGGATTTGTAGAAACCGTCTTAAAAACAACTCAAAAAAATTACAGAAGACTATGAAAACTTGTTGTAAATCTGGACTATATTACTGTAACTCATTCAAATGTTAATGTTAAACTACACAATAATACTTATTCCTATGCAGGTACTTATGTTTTATTGATTGGATCAAATTCAAAATATAAAAGTATGTCTTTCCTTACAATGTCATACACAATTTCAATGGCTATGTGTTACTCTAAAACTGTATAATCAGACTGAATGGAGTTGAGAAAAGGTTACAAATTATTTGTTAGATATATGGAGTAATCAAAATTTTTCTGTAGATATTGCTCACTTACACGCTGATATTAATGCTATTAAAACTGTTCCTTTCTTTCATACTACTCCTGCCAAATTGACAAAAGATTTATTTGATAGATTTTCTTCTATAATCACAGAAAAAAAATTAAGATCTTTCTTATATTCTGAAATAACAATTTCTATATTAGTAGTGATTTGCCTTTGTTTATTTTCAGTCTATGTCTGAGCTGGAATGCAAAGCATCGTGGGAGTCCGGACAGAACTCCACTTCCTCAAATTAATAAGTAGAAGAAGGGACAGATGAAGGGAGCCGGTTGTTTGCCTGAACAGAGAGGTTTTGGAGGGCTTTGATGGCAGGGCCTTGGTCCCCCCTTTCATCTCCCTCGGGGTGGGGGGGGGTAGTTGGGTGATTAGACATAGAAAAATGTATACATGTGGCTTCTCATGAAGGTCAGATAGCTGGCACCAGGTGTTAGATCACAGGCTGTGAAATGAAAGGAATGCACAGGAGAGGGTCTGCATGTTCCTGATAACAAACTGCCTGCGCTGTACTTCAGTTAATGAGTAGTTTTTGCTGTAGTTGAAAAAAACTCCTTTTTGTCTTTTCTTCCTCCTTGTAATGATGTAAACCGTGGCTATATAAGTGATTGAATAAAGTTACTTGGGGCTGTCCTATTGAGGGGCAGTCAGCAGATCATTGGGTCTGTCTTCAATTCCCACTGCGAACTCAGGAACTTCATTCACCCAGGCTGGTTCCTGGCAAAAAATAGTTCCACAAGTAAAAAAAAAAAAAATTTAAGAAGCTTTATTCTTGTTTTTCAAGTGGGACATATTATAGATATAACAGTTTATAGTAACATACAAATTTGAGGGACCCTTATAATAACATTTCCCCTGTATATTTTACATGTTGTTTTTAAATACATAACTCTCATGGTTATTTGCTGATTCAAAAATATATCCTAAAATATATAAAATGAAAATATCAGAAAATATTAAATGATAATAATCCTACCAGTAGTGCAATAGCCTGCTTACTCTAAATTGTAAGTAATAGATCCCAACTTTTTTAAAGCATAAAAATTCTTGCATAGTAGCAAAACATTTTAGAGATGTTAGAAAGATAGAACTTACATTTCTAGGTTCATTGGCTGGAAAATACATAATTTGCAAATCTATAAATTATGCTCAAATGTTTAATATTTCTCTATTTTCATTTAAAAAATCTTATGATATGTGAAGGTAGCTTCAATTAACCTCATTCTGTTAATGCAGATTATTCAGTCTACATTCATTGTGCTTATAGTCCTGTTGCTTTAGACCTGCTTGCTCTATTGCTTCTCAGTATCTGTCTCCCAATGTTGAGAACAACTGGTCTAAATTTTTTTTTTTATGATTTATTTATTGTTTTGACAGAGAGAGAGAGAGAGTCAGAGACAGAGAGAAGGGGGAGAGCCCAGAACAGTCTCCATAGTTGCATATCATTGGTTTTTCCACATAGTTTCATTCCACAGGTGGGTGGTGCTGCACCCTGCTGAGAACTGAACTGGGGGCACACCCCAGTTCAGCATATGGGTTCACATGGGCTGGGGCCAGGATTCTGTCCTTGGTCCCCAGGGCTGCAAAGTGAGCGCTGAACCCACTGAGCCATCCCGGCTTCCCCTGGTCTAAATTTTAAAGCCAATGCTTTCAGGAACAGTTGCTCACAGAATAATTGTGTTAAACTCAAAATGAACAACTGAGAACACCATTCAGCATTCAAGAGCTCTTCTATATTATTTATCTACAGTTCAGGGTGAAAACTGTATCTACTGTAAAACATCAGAATTGACATGCTTCAGAGGCTTCCTTTTTCTTTATCTTGTCTGTTAGAATTACTAAATTGAAGCATTCAACTCAGAAGGAGGCTTGATTGCATGCCTTTTGTTGAGGATCTGATGCATTAGCAGACTAGATTTAGATACTTACATCCACCATAAGCACCTCTTAGACCCAAATCTCATTGCATAGTTCCACTCTTTATATTCTATTGTTTGTATTTAAACAGTATTGCTTATAAAGGAATACTAAAAATTATAAGGTTTTCATGCTCAGTCTAGAAATGGTAATGAAAGCTAAGTGCTTTATTTCTAATCTATCTTATTTGAGTAGTAAATTATGACACACAAGATAAAAAAGTATTAGAATTATAATCTTTAAAAATTTTGTTTAATAGTATTCACTTCTGGTTGTTGTAGATAATCCTAAAAAAAAGTCAAGCCAAGTTTGAAAAAAGGCAATGGAATTTTGATTAGGCAAATAAAAAATAAATGTGTATAGTGTCTTTTTCTTTAAGAACATTAAAGGGCAAGCCAGGATGGCTCAGTAGGTTAAGCACTCACTTTGCAGACCCATAGGCTGAACTCGGGTGTGCTTCTCATGCGGGAGGCCCCCAGTTCAGTTCTCACCACCCCCCAATTTGGCCCCTGGCTTAAAGGGGAGTACTTCCCATGCAGGAGGCCCCCACCCACCTGTGTGGAATGAAACCATGTCAAAAACTTATGATATACATCTATGGTGACTTCTCTGGGTCCTCCCCATTCTCTCTATTTCTCTATATCTCTGTCTGTCTATGTCAAACACAATAAAATAAATCTTTTTAAAAATTAAGAGGTTGAAAACAAAATTTTGTTTATTGAGTAAGATATTAAGAAGAAAATCCTAAATCAGTGATTGCCTCTAAATCAGTTATGTGATTCTGTTAGTTACGGTACTCTTTCTTATGTCTTGGTTTTCCATTTATAAAATGAGGTTAATTATAGCTACATATCTCATAGGATGTTTTAGGAGAATGAGAACAATAATAAATACACTAGTATATCTAAAGTGAAATATTCAAAATATAAATTATAACAACACACTACTTCTTTAGTGTAGGAATGTACTACAGAAAGAATTATATTCTTTCTTTTTATTGTTTTTGACAGAGATAGAGGGAGTCAGTGAGAAAGGGGGAGGGTCCAGAGCAGTCTCCATAGTTGTACGTCATCAGTTTTTGACATGGTTTTGTTCCACACAGTGGGTGGGGTCTGCACAGGGCCTGAACTGGGCTGGGGGCCTCCTGCGTGGGAAACACGCCCCCTTGAGCCAGGGGCTGAATGGGGAGTGGGGGCGTGGAGGGACAGGGAAGGGCTGAGAACTGAACTGGAGGCCTTCTGCATTGGAAGTACACCCCAGTTCAGCATATGGGTCTGCAAGAGCTGGGGCTGGAATTTAATCCTCTGTCCCTGGGGCTGCAAAGTGAGCACTTAACCCCAGAGCCATTCACTATAAAAGAAAGAGCCTCAGATTTTGGATGAAAAGAGAGTAAGTAGATAGACAGGGAGGAACAAAAAATGATAAAAAGGAAGGGAGGTGATAATTCCAACAACAACAGAAAGAATTTAAGATTTCTGTTGTATCATGTAATTAGAGAAAATTCTTGTGTGCGGTTTGGGCTCCGAGAACGACAGGGCACAGTACTTGGGTAGAGGTCCCTAGCTCTCTTTGGCCCATGGAATTCTAAAGAGCAGGGAGTAGATCAGATGTTATAGTGCAGGGGTGGCCAACAAGTCGATCACGGTCGACCGGTCGATCGCGAGGCCAATTTTGGTCGATTGATGATCGCTCGCAGTGTCTGGGGTGGAATTCCGTGTACCATGGACTTTGAAGCGATTGTAGAAGACAAAACTTTCCAGCAATAGTTTAATGCATTCTGGGAATTTGCCAAGGTCATAAAATCCTAGAGTTCTGACAGCCTGACACTGTGATCTCCGCCCACCCAGACAATACATTTTGACTTATGTGTTACACTTGTCACTGGACGCAACGTGTGAAAGCAACAGTTACGACTCGACTCATCGAAGAACACAGTCAGTTAGCTTGAATATTTGGTAGTGCCATACGGTAGCTTCTTTTCTTTTGTATTAACAGTATTATTATCAATCAATATTATTTATTCTCAGTGACCACGTTGAGTTTCAATTTTTCTTCTGTTTAAAATGTAAGTACCTTTTCTTTGTTTTAAATTAAATTGCTTTTCTTAACTATCTATTTACTTGATAAGTGAGCATTCTCGGCAACAGATCTCTAAACTGCGGTCATTACACTGAGAGAAAAATAAGGGACAGTATTACAAATATATTAGGAATAACAATAATTCTATTTAAATTAAGAAGTCAGTATTGTAAACCGTAATAAATATATTGTAACTTTAACATACTTCTTGTAAATTTGAATATATCT
>PVKE010047892.1:0-11781 GCA_004027555.1 Craseonycteris thonglongyai | reverse complement strand
CCCAGAGTCAGCTCTCTTTCCATCACCATGTATTTGATGCCCCCTCCCTACTCCCCCCCACCCCCACTCTTCCACCCCCCTCCCCCCACCCTCAGGTAACCACTAAACTATTGACTGTGTTCATGAGTTTTTGTTTCTTTGTTACTTTCAGTTTTATAATCCACCTGTAAGTGAGGTCATATGTTTCTTGATTCTTTCAGTTTGACTTATTTTGCTTAATAAGATGGTTTGAAGGTCCATCTATGTTGTCACCAGAATCTTCAAGTGAATCTTATGCCTCGGGATTCCTTTTCCTCCTCAACAGAAAAATACATTTTCCTTTGCACACACATGGATATTCCAATAGAACATGTTCAGATATTTCTCCTATTGATAAGCAAAGCAGCATTGTTTTGATGTGAACTAGAAATAAATGTTATTTGCATTTACGGTATTTCATCACAATTGAAATATCAAAGGTGTAAATGCAGTATTTTTTTCCTACTCCAGGCTCCTGACATGGGCTTTGAGACCGCACTTGCTCTACAGTATATCACCTTGAGTGAAATGATCTTTTATGCATATGTACCCGCGAGTGAACCTAAGGAAAGTATCTACACCAAGAAATTCAACAATATTCACTTGGGAAAAGTGATACACTCCAGGTACTCACTGATTTGCCTCACGTTTACGTAGATTGCACACTGGTTGCTCGATTCTAAATTCTGAGCCTACTTCTTTGAGTAATTTTCCTTGTCAAATAGAATAAGTCATTTTTTGACACCTCATATGGCCACATTTGAAGACCCCCAAGGTGCCTTGAATGATGTCACAGTATTAGAAACTTGGGCCAGGTATTTCAGCACCATGAGGCCAAGCCACAGACATGTGCATTTGCCATCTTAAGTATAAAAACGTCTGGGCTACACTGGATACTGCTTGTCCACAGTGTTCACTCACATGGCAACTCTCATACATCCTAAAAACAAACACATCCGAGGAGGCTGGGATGGCTCAGTGGGTTAAGCACTCGCTTTGCAACCCTGGGGACTGAGGACCAAATCCTGGCCTCGGCCCGTGGGGACTTTTATGCTGAACTGGGGTGTGCTTCCTATGTGGGAGGCCCCCAGCCCAGTTCCTGCCCTGCGAGGTCCCCGCCCACCTGTGTGGAATGAAACCATGTTGAAAACTGATGATGTATGACAATGGAGACTGCTCTGGGCCCTCCCCCTTTTCTCTGTCTCTGTCTCTTTCTGTCAAACACAATAAAATAAATCTTAAAAAAAAACACACACACATCCTACATAGTGAAGGCCATCTTGCATGAAATACTGCGTGACAGGGCATGCAGAAGTCTCAAGAATGCTTGCTTCTAAAATATTGGGAAGAGCCAAGGAGCCTTAAAGCTATCTTTAGGGTCTAAATACTCTCTTTGAAGAACATTATGAATTCTACAACCCCTCAAAATCTAACAACCAGAAAAGGAACAATTTCAGATTACTAGAAACTTGCCCAATCCCCAATGTGGTGGGCCGTGCTCTACCAGGTTGAAACCTGTGTCTTGCATACGTGTTGGGCTCTCAGTACATGCCCTGCCCCATAGTCAGCAGCCCCATGCATCATGGGGCAGCTCATTTGGAGGGGGAGGCGAAGACTGGAGTAAGACAGACTATAACAAATGCTGGCAATAGGATTGTTTTTTCCCATGAGGACTGTAGAACTTTCAACTCTAAGAAGAGTATCCGCAATCTCTACAACTTTTTTATTTTCAATGGCTTCTGTATGTGTGACATTCCAGGTCAGTTAGTTTATGTTTATACTGTAGGTATGTCCTGGTAGAAAATATAGAATCACTTTTAAAAAAATTAACATAGTCATACCATCGTAATGTTAATTTTCTATAACCTAGTTATTTGAAAAAGCATGTGTGAATTCTCTTAAGGATCAGACTATTTGAGGACCAGACCAGCACATTCTGTGATCAGATGCAGTAATTTTCAGTTTGCACAGAAACTAGGCAACAGGCATCTCTAAGGCAGGAAATGGAAACAAAAAGCCAGGGCTGGATAACGGGGGGAAGGCTGCTGAGCATGTCTAGATGCACATGCCCTCCAGCACAGACTTGGCCTTTGGCAGGGGTGTGTGTGTGTGTGTGTGTGTGTGTGTGTGTGTGTGTGTGTGTGTGTGTTGCTTGTTTGCTTGCTTGAACAATTTTAGCTAATTCTTACTTGCTTCTGTGTGGTTAGCACTGCATTTCTTCCTTTCATGCTTTTACAAAGGTAAGACTGTTCCAGGGCAATCAGTCATTCAGAAATGGCTGATTGCCCTGGATTTCACTGTAGTTACTTAGCTTGTGACCTTAGTCCTCTGAGGGGCTTAAGGAAGGTGGTGACTGTGTTTTATCTGTTTTTCTTGTTGTGCATCTAAAGCAAGCTTGTCCATCCTGTGGCCCCCAAGCTGCATGTGGCCCAACACAAATTCATAAACTTTCTTAAAATATTTTGAGACTTTTTTTTTGTAATTTTTTTTTTTAGATCATCAGCTGTAGTTTGTGTTAGTGTATTTTATGTGTGGTCCAAGACAATTCTTCTTCCCATGCGGCCCAGAGAAGCCAAAAGTTTGTATCCAAAGTAATATCTCGTTGCTGTTACTGGCCATTTCATTGATTAACCAATGAGGTTGAAGAACTATTAAGCAGATGTTCATTTGTCAGCCATATGTAGTATATTTAATTTGTAAATTATATATTCATAAACTTGCTCAGTTAAGCCAGTTTTCTCCAAATTCCTTAATGTGTGTTGTCTTGTTTAGAAAAACTGGAACAGCTTACATAAGCAAGGTCTTGCAACATAACACTCCAGAAGGATTCTTGTCCTCGGTTATTGCAGAAGTGATAGACCCATTTGGAATAGAAGATGTACAGGAGAGTTCTTGTTTGTCTAGCTCCCTCTCCATTAATCAAGATGGAAACTTCTACAAACTTACTCTTCAAATGCCAAGTAAATGTCATAATATGCTATCTCTCTTCTGCCTAGTAAAAATGAAAAATTATCTTTTGAGAAGACTGTTCATGCTCATTTATAGAACAGTAGTTTTCAAAATTTAGTCCAATTGGCAATCTACAGACGTCTACATCTACTTAGGCTTGGAAGAACTTTTTAATTTATAATATAATGAAACCTAGCTATAACTTCATGGATAGCTCATCAATAGTAGGACTTA
The DNA here is from genome assembly GCA_004027555.1 of Craseonycteris thonglongyai. Taxonomy (NCBI): domain Eukaryota; kingdom Metazoa; phylum Chordata; class Mammalia; order Chiroptera; family Craseonycteridae; genus Craseonycteris; species Craseonycteris thonglongyai. The sequence continues at coordinate 8,580 of PVKE010047892.1, read as the reverse complement.
TCATTTATTTCTATGATGTTATTTTTGTATTGAATATAGTATTCAGGAGAAATGAAAGTAAATAGGAAGTCCATACAGACTTTGCCCTCCATAATAAAATAATTTTGAATCACTGTTATGTAGGATATTTCTATTTCAAAGGAGTGTATGAATGGTGCATAGTAAAACCTAGTATACTTTGTTGTAAGAATTTGGGTTTTACTCTGAGTAAATGGGAAGCCACTGGAGGGTTTTGAGCATAAAGTGACATGATTGAACTTACATTTTAACAAGATCCTTTGGTTGTTGTATTGAGACTAGACTGGGCATGTGATGGAGAGAGGGCAAGAAGGAAAGCAGAGAAATCAGGAGGCTATTACAATAAGAAGATGAGGGGTCATATTCTATTTAAGATGCCTATTACTCATCTGAGTGGAGAAATATGGTGGGTATTTGGAAAGACAAATCTAGAGCCCAGTAAAGACATCAGAACTGGAGAGATATGTTTGAGCCATCAGCATATGTATGATAATGCTATGACACCAGGTGAGACCACCTAGAAAATGTATATAGATATAGAAAGGAAAAGATTTGGGGTCCAAATCCTGGCATTCCAACAATTAGTGGTTTGGGAGATGGGGAAGAACCAGTAAAGGAGGCTGGATAGTCTGCTCTGAGAAGTAATGAGTGATGTTTCAAGGCGGTAATGAGTACTCCTGTGTTAGATGCTTCCAATAGGTCAGCTAAGACAAGAAAGGAAAATGGACCAGTGGATCTGTGTGAAAGTCGTTGCTAACCTTCACCAAGCTGTTTGGTGGGTATTGCAGACCCAAGTCAATTGGATTCGCTTAAACACTTAGGAGAAGAGAGGAATTGAAGACTGAATAAAGGCAACTCAAGGAATTTCACTATAAAAAGAAGGAAATTATGTGGCAGTTGGAGGGAATGTAGAGAAGGATTTTTGTTAGTTTGTCTAAAATGGGAGGAATTAGAGCTTGTTGCATCATAAAGGGAAGTATGAGGTGCTCTCCTGATGACTGCTATTTATTTTTCAGAGTGAGGGGAGTATCGTTGATACATTCCATGACCTATCAGAAACCATTTGGTAATGGAAAAATAAAATAAAAGTAAACATTTGATAATGATGCCCTCTCTCTCCTTGAAATAGCCTTCTCTTGGTTTCCCTCGTATTCCCTCTGATGGCTTTTCTCTAATCATTCCTTCTTTATCTACTTTGCAAAATCTTTTTCCCTTCCATTCCTTAAATGACGATGTCCCTTATGGTCCTGCCCTAGAGCCTCTTTCTTCTAAATCTTCATGCTCCCCTTGAGCAATCAATTAATTATTCATCCATTCAGCAAGTATTTATGGAGCACCTTCTATGTAATTGGCAGATCTTTAGATAATGGGGAGATACTGGCTACATTATCCCTCTCTTATAGAATCACAATAAGGATTCTAAGTTATAATATTAAAGCTCTTGGCAGTTTTATAGTAAGGAAATCAGGTTTCTTTATAATTACTTAGCCCTACATGGTTATTTTTTTCTGCTGAGAGTTTTATAGAATCTCTTTCATAGTAAAGGGTAAAGTATAAAAGTTTGTGCTTGACATAGTGATGATACACTATTTATAAAAGAATGTGAACCATAACCTGAAATCTGGCAAATGTGTTCTATGATTAAGACCATAATTTAAAAACTCAAACAGTGTATACATCTGTTTTGTCCACCAGTATGCTTGGGGAGTACCGGCGCTTTCATTTTATACCAAATCATTCCTGTTTTAGCTCCAGGTGTTGTGTCCTCATTTCAAGATTCAGATGTAGAGAAGACTGTGGTGATTCCTGGTTACAGCAGCTTCCTGATCACAAGCGTTGTGGATGATAAGAATGCATTGGCTATCGCTACCATGCCTGGAAGTGTACCCATCAATAGGACTTTTGTAAAATCGTCCTGGTTCTTATACAATTTGGGGCAGAGGAATGGACAGACGTGGGCTATATATGCAAAACCCTGTAATTACTGGTTTCAGCAACATGATGATTCACTTTCCCTCAATGTCCTGAAATACATTGATCTGGGGAAATCTCAGACTTTAAAAGTTAAGGTCATACCTAATACAAAAGGTAAGTTTATTTTTATTGGGAAATGTCAAAAGTAGATGGTTTTGCTTTCCTTGAATGTGAATTATATGTACTCTTTGATATTTCCTTTATCTTTGATGACCATAGTAGCTGGCATTGTACTAATCCTCACTTGACAAATGAGGACAATGAAGTTAAGTTAGCAGCCCAGATTTACATGGGATTTTACGAGGGTGGGCTTATAAATTTTGCCTCCTCTGTAATATTTTTTGTCACTCTACATAATCGGTTCTGTGTGGTCACATTATTCTTGACCTTGCCCACACAGATGCTTACATTTTTTACCTAGTGCACATTGAAATGGAAATGTGTTCAGTCATTAGGAAATTCCAAGGGTTTGAGGAGCTCTGTGCCCAAAATGGGACAGAAGGTCAAAAATATATTTCTTATTTTAAATCACAATATCATAGTGGGGTATCTTTCCATTGACTGGGTCTTCTTCAGTGTTGTTCACTGATGTCTGGCTGTTTTCAGTGTACAGGTCTCTTATCTCCCTGGTTAAATTTATTCCTAGATATTTTATTCTATTTGATGTTACTGTAGATGGGATTGTTTTCTTAACTTCTCTTTCAGCTAGTGCATTGTTAGTATATAGAAATGCAGTTGATTTTTGTATTTCGTATCCTGAAACTTTACTGAATTTATGTATTAGTTCCAACAGTTTTTTGGTGAAGTCTTTAGGGTTTCCTATATACAGAGGGTGACAAAACATGTCTAAAAATTTTTTAAATATATATTTTTTATTGTTTTGAGAGAAGGTGAGAGAGAGTAAGAGAGAGAGAGAGATACAGAGAGAAGGATAAGGGCCTAGAACAGTCTCCATAGTTGTACATCATTAGTTTTTCACAGTTTTATTCCACACAGGTGGGTGTGGGGCCACTTGGGGTGGAACCAAATTGAGGGCCTCCCACATGAGGGGCGAGAGCCTTTGCCACCATTCCAGTGGCCACCAGTTGTGGTCCACAGCTCAGCATGGGGGTCTGCACTGGCTGGGGCTGGGACTCGATCCCTAGACCTCACGGTTGCAAGGCAAGCACTCAACCTTTTGAGCTGTCCCGCATTCTCTGTACACATTTTTTTTTTTTAAGATTTATTTTATTGATTTTTGACAGAGAGAGACAGAGAGAAGGGGGAGGGCCCAGAGCAGTCTCCATAATTGACATTAGTTTTCCATATAGTTTCACTCCACAGGTGGGCACAGGGTTGCACAGGACAGGAACTGGGCTGAGAGCCTCCCACATAGGTCCCGGCAAGAACTGAACTGGGGGCACACACCCCAGTTCAGCATGTGGGTCCGCATGGACCGGGGCCGGGATTCGATCCTCAATCCTTGGGGCTTCAAAGCGAGCGCTTTACCCACTGAACCATCCCAGCTTTCCCTGTACACATTTTAAGAAAAGAAAAAACTGTGTTAAGATTGTAATACTCGATATGTGCCAATAACAAAAAATGAATACAAGTCACATTTGCCTTCCACAATTACAAGAGGTTCTCAAAGTGGTTGCCATTGGCATCCAGACACTTCTGATTATGGTGAACTACTGCCTGAGCATCGTTAACCAAAGTGTCCACTTGTACCACTACATATGCCATTTCAATTTACCGTATATCACAGACTTATCACAAATGCATGCAGTTGCTGGGCATGTTAGAGATTTTGTTGCATACTCCTGCCTGCACTGTCATTGTACTTCCAGAATGTTCTCAAAGTTCAAATACCACTTCAAAATGGTCTTATGCTCCTCAAATGACAACTGTGCTTCCACCATTTTCTTTGACCGTCCTGCCTATTGCTTGGTGATGCTAACATTCATTTTATTAACTCCACCTTTTGATCAAACGTCATACAATACATTACTACTGTAATTCAACTTCAAAATATTGAAGTTGATATATTGATAATATCTCTTAAAATGTGTGTACATTTTTTTTTGGTACTCCAGTAGAAGATCTTGTGATCTGTAAACATTATTTGGATGCCTTTTATTTCTTTTTCTTGCCCAATTGCTATGGGTAAGACTTTTAGTATTGTGTTGAATAGAAGTGGCAAGAGTGAGTATCCTTGTCTTGTTCCTGATCTTAGAGGACTAGACTTAAGCTTTGAGTATGATGAATGAGTATGGTGACATATGAGTATGATATTAGCTATAGGTTTGTCATATATAGACTTTATTGTATTGAGGTACTTTATTGCATACCTACTTTGTTGAGAGTTTTTATCATTAATGGGTGTTGAATTCTGTCAAATGCTTTTTCCACAGCTATTGTGATGATAAATGATTTTTTACAATAAAGACCCTGAAAAGCCAGAGCAATCTTGAGAAAGAATAAATCTGGAGGCATCACACTTCCTGGTTTCAAACTGTATTACAAAGCTCTGTTAATGTAAACATTATGGTACTGGCATAAAAACAGACACACAGACCAATGGAATAGAATATAGAACAAATCATTCACTCCTGTGTATCCCTGATATACTGATTTTTCATGATTAATATTAACTGGTGGTCTTGTTTCTATAGGTGTCCGAACACTTGAAATTCCGCTACTGAAAGTAATTGTTGGAAACCCAACTTTGTTGGAAGTTAAAGCTGCAGGCTCTTTCGATGATACTGACAGTTATGTAATGGAAATTTCTGCAGCTAGCAAAGCTTTACAACAAGTAAGCTTTTCTTTAATTATAAAAAAGAATCTATGAATTACAGAAAATGTAGAATGCAATCTAAGGAAAAAATGGAAAACTTACACATAACCCTACTTATCAAGGATGACGGAGTACTTTTAACACTTTGGGTATTACAAAATATACCGGTAACAGTACGGACCAGAGATTAAAAGGGTGAGTGCTGGAGAGGACTATCTGAGTTAGATCTCATTTCTGGTACTGTCTATGTGAACTTGGGAAAGTTACTTTACTGTGGTTAAGTTTCCTCATCTATAAAACGGAGATGATAATAATAGTACCTACCTCATAAGTTTGTTTTGAGAATTAAATGTGATAATTCAAGTAGGGTATCTAAAATATTGTCTGGCATATAGAAAATGCTCAATCACTATGAACTTACAGTATTGCCTTATTTTTTTTTACTAAAATTTGGAGGACATTGTATATACACTTTAAAATCTTTCTTCCTTTCACTTAACTATATGAAGGCTGTCCAGAAAAAATCCAGCCATAAATGTCTCTATTTTATTACATGGTTGGATACTTTCCAGGCAACCTTAGTACATTTTAATCCCATAAATAAATACTTTTCTACAAATCTAAATGTTTTATTATGAAAGCTTTCAGATATAGACAAAAGTAGAATTTTCATATATCTAACACATTCACATTAAGCAATAGTCAAAATTTTGCTGCTTTTATTTTATCATCCTTATTTAATTTTGTTTATGTTCTGACATTTTTAAATGAATAGCAAACATCATGTCATTTCACTCTTATATGCTCCCATACATATCTCTAAAAATCTGTGTACTATCTCTCAGATAACCACAATGTCATTATCATTCTGAAAACTTTTACACTAAATTTTTTATTTAAAAACCTAGTATCCTATAGAACTTAGTCTATAATCAAATTTTCCTAAATTTATTTTAAAAATTATAGTTGTTTTATTTGAATTGGGATCCAAACAAGATTCACTCAGTGTGTGTTTATTTTCTCTCTTAAATCTCTTGTAATTAGAAACTACTACTCCATTTTCTCCCCCTGCCTTTTAATTGTAGAAATTTGGATAGCTGTGCTATAGAATGTCCAGCATTCTGGATTTTCTGTTTGCTTCCTTCTCTCTTATTTATTTGTGACTTCTCCCCTCTCCCCATCCCCAAATTCCCTTTAATAATATAACCCTGCTTAGATTCTTATTCACTGTGTTTTGACAAAAATTAATGAAAAACATATTTTTCATGGCTACAGAATTTGGGGACAGGATACCATTATCAGAGTCTAATATACTATTGTAGTTTTTAGTACTTCCACACTTTAAACTCCCAAAAATACTTTGAAATGTCAAACAGAATTCACCAAACTTTATTGAATGTTTAATATTGTTCAAGATTCAAATACATTTATTGTGCATAAATCCCTATTCAAAACATATCTTTGTGAAGTAGTGATTGTTAAGTGAATAACTTCTTTTCAAAATGTATACTAATAGAAGTTATTTTACTCATATCATCAAAGCAAATGTCCAGGTGCTCATCAATGGGAGAAGCCTCATCGATGTGACTTGATTGAACTACAATGTTTATTTAATAAGTCCTTCTTTTGAATCTTGCTCATTTCCAAAAGTTGCCCATATCCAATTAGATTGGAATGTATTTCTTCCTGGAAAATAATTTGTTTTCTGTTATGATTTATTCTCAAACGTCTTTAAATGTCAAACTTATCACTCTATGTTCTATTATTGTTCTTTTTCTATTTCTTTTCTTTTTCTGTATTCTGTAGTAGGTTACTGTATTAGCTTGCAAGGACTGCCATAACAATACCCAGATTGAGTGGCTTAAATAGCAGAAATTTGTTGTGACATAGTTCTACAGGCGAGAATTCGAAGTTCAAGGTGTCAGCAGGGTTGATTTCTTCTGAAGCCTCTTTCTTCGGGGTATAGATGGCTATCTATTTCCTGTGTCTTCATGTCATCTACTCTCTGTGTGTCTAGGTTCCAATTTCCTCTTGTTATAAGGACACTCATCATATTGAGTTAGGGTTTACCCTAATTATCTCATTAACTCCATTGCCTGGTTAAAGACCCTACCTCCAAATACAGTCACATTTTGAAATACGAGGGATTAAGACACCAACATATGAATTTTGAGTGAATACAGTGCATCCTATAAGAATTACTTTAACTAATCTTCATTCATTTGAATATTTTCAGGGCTCAACTTCATTGGCGTTCGTTGTCTGGGGAGCATCAGAGGACTGCTTTGTGACAACATTCGTGCCAACATTGAAAAGCAGCTGCAGTTATCTCAAATCTATAAATCACATCCCTAATAGACTTATCCCATTGGAAGACTGGATCAGTGGTGTTCACAAAGACAGTCAGGGTTTTAATATGATCAAAACTTTGCCGGTAAAAAAAACCTAAGCAGATTGTTTTAAGGGCACCAGTGACATACTACTTTTGTGTGAATGGCTAGCCATTCTGTCTTAGCATTTCTTTCCTGAGATGCTCGAAACATTCCAGTTATCTTTCAGTCCTCATGTTATTTCATGGATGTGATGATGATTTATTTCTAAATTATAAAATTTTTCTGAAATAATGATTATTCTTAGTAACTTAGTCTCATCATTATTAATGTCATTTATGCTATATATATTATGGTGGCATAATCTTGGGCTTTTGCAACATATGAAGTTATTTGCCCTGAGCTAATATATCTTACCGGCCCAATTTCAATGTAGTAACAATTTTAATTTTTGCCTTGTGAGAATCTATGACTCTTCTTAACATACAAATTATTACTCTGCTAACTTACTAATAATTTTCACTGTGACCAAAAAAAATCAAATTAACAAATTTGAAGAATTATTTACTAAATACCTCACTAGGACTCTTTATAGGGTGTTTAAAACTTATCTTATTGACTTTATGGCAACTATTTTAGATATTGACACATTTTTCACTTATTTACAAGGCCCAAGTTATATTACCATGGGTTGAGGTTGTTGAAATTCCCAAAAATACTGAGTAGGGAACATAGGGTGAATAGCTATCTCGAGCTAAAAACAAAATATCTGCTTTGAATGCTTTTCTGGAAAATCAAGATATTTAAATTGAAGATATAATAAATAATAATGAATTATACCTTTTCTTTGCTTCATCACTTGCAGATAAACTACAGGCCTCCGTCTAATATGGGAATTGCCATTCCACTTACAGATAATTTTTATCATGCAGATCCCAGCAAACCCATACCAAGAAATCTATTTCACAAGTCAAAGGTAAATCAATTTTTACAAATAAGCTAGTGCATATTTATTTCAGTTCACAAAATCATTCAGTACAATTAATTACAGATGGATGTAGATGTGGAAATTCAATGAGAAGGTGCATTAGGTACAGTGTTCCATGTGCCCTGATACGTCAGCAATGATGATAATGATGGTGACAATGATGGTGGTGATGATGACAATGATGACAATGATGGTGGCAATGATGGTGATGATGTAATTAGATGATGATGGGGATGATGACAGTGACGGTGATGATGGTGATGATGACAATGATGGCAGTGACAGTGACAATGATGGTGATGATGTAATAATGATAATGGGGATGGTGACAGGGACAGTGATGATGGTGATGATGACAATGATGACAGTGATGGTGGCAATGATGGTGATGATGTAATGATGATGGGGATGGTGACAGTGATGGTGATGATGGTGATGATGACAATGATGACAGTGATGGTGGCAATGATGGTGATGATGTAATGATGATGGGG
>PVKE010047891.1:0-11771 GCA_004027555.1 Craseonycteris thonglongyai | reverse complement strand
CATGAAATCTTTTCTACCAGTCTCATCTTAGGAAGGAAAGACTCTTTATTCTTTAAAAAAAAATTTTTTTTTAAGATTTATTTTATTCATTTTTGACAAAGAGAAACAGAGACAGAGAGAGACAGAGAGAAGGGGGAGGGCCCAGAGCAGTCTCCATAGTTGACATTAGTTTTCCATATAGTTTCACTCCACAGGTGGGCACAGGGCTCCGCAGGGCAGGAACTGGGCCGGGAGCCTCCCACATAGGTCCTGGCAAGAATTGAACTGGGGGCACACCCCAGTTCAGCATGTGGGTCCACATGGCCTGAGGCCGGGATTCGATCCTCCGTCCTTGGGGCTTCAAAGCGAGTGCTTAACCCGCTGAGCCATCCCAGCTTTTCCATCTTCATTCTTGTTTAAATAATAATTATTATTTTATGTAATATAATATAATGCAAAATGACTATTTCAAGAATATGAATTCACTTTTTAATACTAACACATAAAATTAAAATAGACAGCTTTAGAAGAAATAGATAGTACTGAACCTATATCATGGGTGGACTAAATTCATTTGGTCATGAATGTATTATCTTTTTAATAACATCTTTAATATAAATAAAGTTATTCCTTTTGGTACTTGGAATTCATCTTATTATATGGGATCCTAAATCTTGTCCATATTTTAACCCCATGTAGTTAACAGGTATACATTCTTCTAGTCTCAGCCATTTTTTGACTCCCAGACTATAGGTTTTCCTATCCTACATGTGAATAACAATTTGTCTTTTCCATTCTGTGTATTTAACATAGCTGTTATTTTATGTTCAGCGGTATGGACAGTTGTTTACAGTCTGTCTCTAACCATTAAACTAAACTCTCAGAAAACGGAGACTGTTAAACACTGATGTCCAAGACTATTCAGATTCAGGGCATGCTCTGGTCCCCTTACCTCTTGATGACCATATCAAAACCTTTTAATTCTAAATGCCTAGTCAGATATTCAGTACAGAGCCAAATAAATTCCACAGGTGTAAGTAGGCAAATTGCCACAGAATTATATTTGATAGCATTTAGATCTCTTCTGTTTGTTTTTAAATATAATTATTAATATTTTTATTTAAGCAATTTGAAGATATTATCCCATTGTCTCTGACATGTATTATTGCTATTGAAAGGTTTAATTTCTGTTTCTTTGTAAGTGCCCTCTTTTTTTTCTTTCATGCCATTTTGGATATTCTTGATAATCTGCAATTCAACTGTGTTTATTTTATTAATCACCTTTGGGGCTGAGTATAATGTTTTAATCAGAAAAAAATTATTTCTTTAATAATGTTTTCTCATTCTTTCTCTCTGTCATATATATATATATATATATATATATAGAGAGAGAGAGAGAGAGAGAGAGAGAGCGCTAAAAATATATATACATGTTTTAAGAAAGAAAAAAAATGTATTAAAATTGTAATACTCAATATATACTGATAGCAAAAGATGAATACAAGTCACATTTGACTTCTGCAATTTCAAGAGGTACTCAAAATGGTTACTGTCAGAGTCCAGCCACTTCTGATGATGGTGAACTATTGCTTGAGCAACATTGACCAAAGTGTCCATTTGTAGCACTATGCATGCTGTTTCAATTTACCAATCATCTCAAAATTATCATGAATGCATACAATTGTTAGGTGATTTGGAGGTTCCGTTGCATACTCATGCCTTCGTTGTCACTGAATACAGTGACCAACATTCTCAAATTTCAAATACCGCTTCTAAATTGTCTTGCACTCCTTGAACAATAACTATGCTTCCACCATTTTCATTGACTGTCCTTCCTGTCACATGGTGATGCTAACATTCGTTTGATTAATGCCATCTGTTGAACGAATGTCTACTACACATTGCTACCATAATTCAATTCAACTTTGAAAAGTAATACATAAATCTCTTAAAACGTGTATACATTTTTTAGGAACATGCTGACATTTCTGGAACTAATCCTATGTATCTTAAACTTTCTCCTGTGTTTTCCAAATCTAAACCCATCTTTTTTAAAATTTCTGAAATTTCCTGATGTATCTTATACATAGTATTATTATATTGGCCTTTAGCTTTGTTCATTCTCTGGTTTTCAACTTTTCTATTAGAATATTTTAATCTGGGCAAGAATATTTTAACTGTCAATTTTTAAGCCTCTTTATATTTTTCAGATGTACCATCATTTCTAATAGTAATAATTGCAAATATTTAATAAGTAGCTAGTACATTTTACTGGGCACTATTTTAAGTGAATTAGCTTTATTAAATCTCACATAAACTGCATGAGTTCTCCTATTTTATGGATTGGGAAACTGAGGGGGAGAGGGTTAAGTAAAATGCTTAAGGTCACACAGACAGTGAGTGATCCTCTAAGCAGTTCTATTTTGTTGCTTTACAAAGCTGTTCAAATATTACCCCATAGTTTCTTCTTTTTACTTTATAGATGTTACTAACCCCTTTATATCTTTACTGAAATTCCCAGTTCACAAATCCTCCCAGTTTTTAATTTGTGGTTGTCTTCTTCTTATTATTATTTTGTTGAACTTCCTCATATGTCCATTGGTTACACGTATTTGTGGTCAGAAAGTTCAAATTTTGTGGGGTTATATCTCAGAAGTGTCATGTGGATAGATATGGAAATGCTTTACAGGGCATGATTTCCTGGGTACCTTTACTGTTTTTTAACTGGGTTCACTGATTCTGAAATAGATTGTGAGATTTCTAAACTTAGGGCTTCTGTGCTATATGTTTTGCACAAAGTTGTACTTCATATGTTATGCTGAAGGTTTCAATTATTCATTATTTCCTTTCTCCTTCATTCTACAATACAACTCTAGACCAGCATTTATATATGAGACCATTATTTTCTGAAATCCAGTTTCAGAAGGGACCCCTGTTCTTACCATTTTATGTACACAATACTTTACTCACCTTTGTAGATATTTCATCTTCAACTTACAGTTTTATATCTGGATATACTACCTTATGCGTTGCTCACCTTTGACGTCTGGTTCACAAAATTGTTATGAGGTGCTTTTTGTTATTATTGTTTTGTTTTTCGGGCACTTAAGCACCTTTTTCCTTCAAGTATCTTTTGTGTACTCAAGAATAAATATATTTTTTAATATTGTTAATGTATTATCATCAAGTATATTTTATTATTTGGACCAGGAAATCATTTTCTGTCCTGTTCCATCTGACATTTTGGTCAGATGATTCTTTTTCAATTTAAATATGTTCCATAATAAATCTTCTCTAGGAAAAAACCTTCCCTCAGTGAATAGCTATGTATGTCTCTGAGCCTACAATATTTGACTTTCTCTTTACTCCAAGAGAAAAAATTTAATATTTGTATTTAATATAGAAATTTAATGTATTTTTCTTTGTTATTTCAATTTTAGTAAATTGATTACATCTTATTATAAACAATGGGAAAACACAATATACTTGCTCATGATTGTCTGGTGTCTTAGAGATATAAATATACTTGAAAATTTACTTAATTCCCCAGGATATATTCATAGAAAGGCACACACAAAACAAGTAGCTTTAATAAAATGTGTAAAGAGAATATCAATCTAATAGAAGTTTTTTGTGCATATCTGTTGGGCAAGGGAACTTTCTATATGCCAGCCTGAATCTGAGCTTTAGAAGTCTGAAAAATATTTCCAGAAGTCATATAATTGTAAAAAAAAAAAAAAAGAAAGAAAAAAGAAAAAAAGAGTGAGAATATTCTGTCAAATTGTTTCTTTTAAATACTGCTGCCCTTTATCCCCATCAGCAATCTGTCAAATATATTACATGTATACATAAATAGAATAAAAGTTATTGTCAACTGATCTCTTTAAGAACTCTATTAGTAGAACAGGAGAAATGACAGGGCAGTGTATCTTCTTTTAAATAATCCCAGAATATTGAGCTACTTCTTCTGTGGCCAAATCCTGGCAATATTTTAATGTTGCAAACTTCCCAGTCTCAAGTAAGCCTGCAAATCACTGTGTGCCAATTATACATAAGATTTATTTTATTGTTAAGACTTAGTTAAGTAAAAACACAAAAGGAATAATTTAAAACATCCCCTAACTAAGTGTTGTATTTCAAGAAGTCCTTGAACAAAAATTAAAAGAACTTTCTCCAGTGACTTTATTTTCACGTTCAATGTTGTGGCAGGTGTAGAGAAAATTTGGAACTGCTAAATCATCAATTTAATTTGACAAATATTTATTTAATGGAGACTGTGCCAGGCATTCATATAATTTTTCTAAATGAATAAGATGAAGTCCATGTTTTGGAAGAGTGCCCAGGCTCATGGATAAGATATATGTATAAGCGATTAACTTTACAACAATGTACTAAGTGTCATAATTGCAGATTATAAAAATGCTCTTAGAACAGAGCTGAAGGATTAATTAGGCTTGTTTAAGGGAGATCAAGGTCTAATCAGTAAATCACACTGGGATCACTTGACGAGTGACGAGTTCAATTTTATCATGGGTTCAGGTATTTTGATACTTCTTTTGTAGGATGGAGGAGAGAATCTATACTCCTATCAATGAAAATAACTCTCCATCGACACATTGATTTGCCATAATTTAGGGAACTCAATTACACATCACTCAGGTATATTTAAGATTCTTCCAAAAATCATGATTATTTCAATATGGGGGACAAAGAAAACTGAGGGAAAAAGAACTAAATGCATACAGAAAATCATGGGGTACTTCAATGCACCTGTGCTTGTAATTCATTCATTTATTTGACACTTATTGTAGTGGTGTTGAGTTAATTTCCCACCACATTCAAGTATGCTCATATGTCAACTCATATCTGAAAACTTTCTTGAAAGTTTGATAGAAAGGAAAATTTTTTTTACTCTTTATTACCTTATTCAGCAGTGTTTTAAGCATTACTTGATATGCTATATATTTATTTCCTTGCTTGTTATGTGTTTCCTTCCTACTGAAACATAAGTTGCCTGAAACCAGTTTTACCTGTTTTGTTCACTGTTGTTTTTCCAAAGCCTTGAACTTATACCTGGTAGGAGCTTAATGTACATTTGTGTAATGATCTATTAACTTATAAATTAATTAAATTACAAAGTACATATTACATGCCAGATATTATGCTAATGTTGTGATGTCAAAGATGATAATTTCCTAATTTGAAAGGAGCCCTTTTACATGGGGATTCCAGAAGCAAACACATAACTGCAATGTAGGATGACAATAATAAAGGAGTACACACAGTATTATCAGCCTTCAGTGGAGGAAATAACTACTAAGCTAGTGAAAATTGGAAAATCCCCAAAGAGCAATTTGTACTGAAACTTGATTGATCAATAAGACTAATATATGAAAAAGCAAAAGATTGAACATGTATATTTGAATAATAATTAGAAATGAAGGTTAAATGGGATATGGTTTAACTGGGTAGAAATATCAGATGAGATCAGAAAGGTATGTTAGAAATGAGCCTCAAAGGGCTGCATAGATAATATGCATCAAATATGAAATATTGTGTTTGCTTTTTTTTCTTCATAAGAAGAGACATAACTTAATACATCCTGTAGGTTATCAAGCTATGACTCCCTGGCTTCTTCCTATTTCTGTAAATAAAGTTTTATTGGAACACAGCTCCACTTATTAATTTACATATTGATTATGGGTGTTTTCATGCTACTGCAAGCAGATTTGAGTAGCTGTGATAGGGCCTGTAAGAACCAAAAATATTTATTATATGACCATTTATAGAAAAAGTTTGCTGACTTAAGATGAAAGAAAATGGAAGCAGGGAGACCAATGAAGAGACTGCTGCAATGCTTCCATACTAGAAGTCTGAATGATGGTGTTAATTGAGATACACTTGACAACAGACTTTACAAGATCGTTGAATGAACTATTGGAGCTATGTGAAGAAGAGAGAAATCAAGGAACAGTTCTGGCACAATTAAAGAAACTAGAGGCTAGTGGTAGTTCCTAATGACTGAGAATTTTAGATAATTTGTGGTCTAAATTCTTAGAGGAAGAGGAGTTTCCTCCTAGTAAATTCTATGATCACCTATGCAAGCTCTGCAGACAGTACAAATATACTTATGTAGTAACTTGAGGTGTCATCCTCAGTGTGAATCACTTTTATTCTCAAAACTGTACTAGAGCCATGCCTCCTTCCCTATTTCTTCCTATTACGACAAAATTCTGTGTCTTACTTAGGGAGACTGTTAAAGTACAGATACTGGTGCCAGGTGGTTTCTGAACCTCTGAAAAAACACTTATGGATTTAATAGAGTAAAAGTTCACTCAGTGAACTAGACACTAAGTAAGACAGTCCTGAGTCCTAGAAAAATTGGAGATAACCTCAAAGATAGTGTGCACTGAAACTTAAAGACCACGGAGAGTGACCAAGGAATAAATGACAGTGAAACAATTTATATTTTAATTCTGCATATAGAATAGTATTAATCACAAACATAATCTTTTAAGTTCTTTCAAGTAATTATTTAAAATTAAATATAAAGGTGACAAGTAAACCATTTTCCCAGTAGAACCTTAATGAATATTTTGTTGACAAAGACTCTGCTGGTATACATACATTTCAGTGTAATTTTGAAACCATGATTTAAAATATACATATTTTGAAATCCTCGTTTTCTTTATTTTTTATTGCTGAGCTTTCACTATGTAAGAGTGTTGTAACTAGTTTAAAACTTCTTGAACTTGGTCCTTGTCCCACTGTGGCCTAAAATTATTTAGCTGATATTTCTCAGTTGTTTTCTGTCTGCCTTGTCACAAAATCTTTTGAGATTATGCCAGGCTTCATGCAATACAAAGGTTAAGGCCTTGAAATTAAAAGTCATCTATCAGAGACTGGAGAAAGGTCAGAATGTGCCGTACTTAAGAGTACTGGTGGATCTGGTTTTATAAACTGGTCCCACCATTAAGCAGATTATTTAAACTCTCTGAATCTCCATTTGTATTTAAAAAACATGGACTCAGATATTTATTTTCTAGGTTGATAAGGAATCTAATACATTTTTTGCACATAAATCTTTAAGCCCAAGTTTTGATACATAGTAAATATACAATAAACAATAGCTTAGAGAATTGTTGCTCCCAAATTTTGCTGACTTTCCATTTTTGAACTCTGCTAGACCTTCTGGTACCATGATACTTTTTTATTTTCTCCTAACTGTCGACCTCTCATTTCTGCTTCCTGCCTGGATATATTATTTGTTTGTTTTTCCTGCAACCCATCTACTATCCTTGACTCATTGTTCTTTAGCTGACCCTGTATTGTATATGCTACATCTCTTCTGTCTTAATACTCCCAGAAGGCTGTAAATATTTATGTCTAATTCTTCCCAGGCTGCTAGAATCTCACCACTTATGAAACCCCAAAGAAAGTGTTACATATAAGTGTGGTGATATAATTTGCAATAAAACAGGGATAATTTGGGGAGTAAAAGTGAATGTTACCCTTAGTTATAACCGGGCATGTGGTATAAACCAGGACCTTCTAGGACAGGTATATGTATATGTATATACAGGTATATGTATAATCCCCATATGTAGAAGCAAAGTTACTGCTGAAATTTTACTTCAAAAGCACAGTATAATGCATTTCCTCATTGCCATCTATCATTCAGGACCTTGCAAATTGTTTCATTTTCTAAAAAGTGCTGATCGGTGTGGTTTCTGTCTGCTCAGGTCTGCTTTATGTAGAAAAATGGGAACTGGCTCAATGCCCCAAACACTTGCAGTCAAACAATGCAGGTGATCATCTCAACAGTGGAAAACCCAGAGGAACTATAAGGCCAGGTAATCAGTGACTCTGCGTGCTACCAAACCACAGTGACCATGCTGACAGTGGGGTTCGATAGTGATTCATTTCGTTGTCCAAATGAAGATTGATGTAGATGACTGAAAATAAATTCCCCTAGTTTTGCTTACCAAAATACAAACCATGCCAAAACTCATGAATGACCACTATAGCAATTAATCTGAATCACATACCAGAGAGCTTGGGTCAGTGCAGTTTCTCTGTGAATGCACTGGGTTTAATTTAAAATGACAAAGTAAAGGTAAATAAATCAATAGATTGTTATCCTAGATTTCTGTTGTGTGAAGAGGAGCTGGGTGGGTGCCTGAGTTGGCAGAATTCCCCATGAAGTCAGTGAGCATTCATCAGGCGAAGCTGTGTGTCAGGCACTGTGCTAGACACCGGGGCATTGTGCCTGGTTTGGGCTGGGAAAAAGAAAGCAGACATTTGTGATGCCTGTCACATCTCCCTTAGGTTGCTAGGACACACTCATCAATTCCAGTTTTTTCATATATGACAGATACGTAGGGTGAAGAGGGCAAATCTTTCCTCTTTGAAAGGAGAAACGATGTGTTGATGTCACTCAGTGGAAGCTGGCAATATTTGCTTGTCACCTGAATTCCAAAAAGAAGCTTGCCTTTTTGGATCACTTTTACCAGTATATTCCCTCTGGGAAAGACTAAGTTGCTAGAAACTACTGTTGCTTTAGGCAGACCCCTCCGCCAACAATTCTATCTCACACATATGCCTGACTTCTGGATAGATGATTTGTGTCTAGGACTTGGCTTTCTCCTCTTCTGTAATGCAATCACACCATCTTCTTGAGAACTAATGACCTTCTCCATGAATTTAAACTTGGTTTCAATCGAAATGTTTGGTTGCCAGGGTACTGTACTAACCTAATTGGTTGGTTCCTTTCACTCAGAATTCTGGTAACTATTGATACTTTATTCCTCTGCAACAGTGAAAAATTGTCTAAGAGGCTTAGAGTCCCTGATCAGGCTATGTACGTATTAGTTTTCTGGGGCTGCAGTAACAAATAACCATAAACTAGGTGGCTTGTAGCAACAAAAATTTATTATCTAACAGGTCTGGATGCTAGAACTCTGAAGTGAATGTGTCAGCAGTGCCATGCTTCCTTGATTGTAAATAGAACCCATTCTTGCCTCTTGCTAGTTTCTGGTGCTAGTGATCAACTCTTGGGATTCCTTGACAAGTAGCTGCATCATGCAATCTGTACCTCTGTTGTCACAGGATTTTCCTCTTCTTATAAAGATACCAGTCATATTGCATTAGAACCTAACCTAACAACATCACCTTAATTTGATATATGCAAAGACCCTATCTCCAAATAAGGCCATAATTAATCACTGGCTTCTAGGGTTGGTGCACCAACAAATATTTTGGGAAGAGAAAATTCAACTTCTAACAGGCTATAATATATAAATATGAATCTCAGGGAGAGTCAGCTTTCAGGGAAATTGCAGAATCAAATAAAGCAAACTCTCCATTTACTGCAACTCTTTCCTGCTACCTAAAACAAAGTGAATCTGTTTCTTCAGTTATACATATGTATGTCATTATAATCACAGCCATAAGTTATATTTATTTATTTGTCAGTCTCCCAGTCCATGGGGAGATTCTTGGAGTGCAATAAGAGAAAGAAAACAGAAGATGGACTCTTGAGTGAAACTAGTTTCAATTTTAATTTCTTCACTAAGCAGGCTGTGAGGGATGCTGTCTAGTGATTCTCCACTAAACATCCCTGTGCCATCGTCTCTCCTCAATACTATTCTTTCCCCTCTGAGGGGTATTTTGATTTGAATACCAAATTAACAAACATTGTGCATGAGAAATTGAGGTGATAACTTGAGCCTTTGAACAATATTATCTTTCTCCGGTATTGACTATTTCTGGTGGGTAGATGAAGAATGAAAATATATTTATATAATAGTATTCATAGTTCATGATTTTCCTTCATTATCTTATTAATTTCCATGGGACCAGTAGTGACAATAGCTGTTTTATTTCTGAAGTTGATATTTTTTGTCATTTCTCTTTTTCCGTTAGTTGCTCGGGCTGGAGATTACTTGATTGTTTGTTTGTTTGTTTTCAAAGAACAAGGTTTCTGTCTTAAATGCATATTGTATGATTTCTGCTCTTGCAGCTTGTTAAAGTAGTGTTATGGCACAGAACATGGTCCATTTGGTGAATGTAATGTGTATGAGAAGAATATGCATTCTCCAGTTGTCTGGAGTGTTCTGTATATGTCAGTTAGTTAAACATGATAGCTAGTGCTGTTCAAGTCATCTATAATCTTATTGATTTTCTCCCTGCTTGATCTATCAATTATTGAAATGAAGGTGTTATAATTTCCAACTACAGATCTCTCCTCTTTTATTTCTACCAGTTTTTATCTCTTGTATTTAGACTCTCTGTTGGTGTAACATAGTTTTTTAAATTGTCTTGACCCAGTTTTGAGGCCCTGGCTGGACCCCAGGTACTTCCTCTCCTTCAGCAGCGAAGTCCACACTCCCAACCATCTCCTTGTTATCAGACATCAGGCTCTCACATTCTGAGCCACCGTGTGCCCACCCTAATTACTCCCGAACCAGGCACCGGACAACGGGGACAGCCCCTGTGCCCCAGAGCCTGATGAAATTACTCAAATGAATCGTTCCTAAACCTGCTTGTCCTGCTTTACTCTCTTCTTCCTTAGAAACCCGAATGACCCTAGATTGTGTACCGTGCTCTTCCTGAGTATAACAAGCTACAAAACGTCTCCAGTTTCTCTCTTGATCTGCATTTGACCTTATGATACCTCACCTAAGATAATATGATTAAAACAGTTGATAGGAATATACATATTTAGAGTCATGTATTTATTGGAGAATTGACCCCTGTATCATATTACAATGCCCCTCTTATCCCTGATAATCTTCCCTGGCCACAAGTTGGCTTTGTGTGAAGTTATTATAGCTATTCTAACTTTCTTTTAATTAGTGTTATTGTGTTGCATCTCTTTACTTTTAACCTGTCTGCTTTTTTAATATTTATCATTAATTCAATGTAGGCAGCATTTAGTTGGGTGTTGTTTTCTGATCCAATCTATCAGTCTTTTCCTTTTACAAAACTGTGTTTACACCATTTACAATTGAAGTGAATTTTAATATATTTGAATTAAAATCTTACTAATTCTTTTCTATTCATTACGTTGCTTTATTGTTTATCTTGTTCTCTGTTTTAATTAAGATTTTTTTTATGCTTCTATTTTATTTAATCTGTCCAGTTTATCACAGAGCATGTACCGAAGGGGGCATTTTCAGCTATGAGGCAATAAATTTATAATCGACACATTCTAAAACAATTACCTTAATATATCTCCTAGTGGTTTCTTCTAATTACATCATGAACTGATATTCTCTCATAGTGAAACAAAATATGTGATTCATGCCTTATTAGATTCCAATAGACATTAGATGTTAGTATTAGAAATAAATATGTGTTAACAATTTATAAAGAAGCTTTATTCATGGAAAACAAAATATGTGTAAGTTACACAGACACCTGCAGTAAATGAGCTTGGGGGGTCGATGTCTGATCTGGCTTAAGGAAGATAAGAAATTCAAATAAACGTAGATCTAGAGAGGAACCCCTTCTCAGAAGAGAAAATGAACTAAGCAATATGACATTATAGGAAGAATATATAGGCCTAAGAATATGATTCTTGCTGCTCCATAAATGCTGATTGCTGGAAATTTGGGGTTATAAAAATCACCTGTGTTATTCAGGACAGTTTTTAGAGTCCCTTTCCTCCTCCGAACACACTTATTCAGAACTTCCAGGTTTAGGGCCTTGAAGAGCTATTCATTAAGTACTTTAGATCTCAAGATGAGGCAAGTTGGGGACCTACTACATAAACAACTATGGTATATATT
>PVKE010047890.1:0-11770 GCA_004027555.1 Craseonycteris thonglongyai | reverse complement strand
TGAGGCCACGAGGACCGAGGATCGAATCCCGGCTCCGGCCCAGGCAGGACCCACATGCTGAACTGGGGAGTTCCCACAGTTTGGTTCTCTAGCTGTCTCTGTCTCTGTCTCTCTCTCTATCTGTCAAAAGTAAAATAGAAATAAATATGCACTGAAGATAAAATAATTACTCTCTATAAATATAAAAAGATATAAAAAAAAACCAAAACGATAAAAATAAATCTTTACAAAAAAAAAGAAAGAAAACAATTTCAATTACTGAATAATTAACCTAAAAGATTATCCCAAGAAATTCCAAGTCTAAAACTCATTTGTTAGGAAATTCAGGTAGTACCTAAGATTTCTTCAAAAACTTTTCTAAAATTTTATTCATTTTTTTTTTCCTACTAATGTGTATGACAAATATGGGGGTGGGGGGAATGCACTCTCTGAATGGTTTATATGAATCACAAAAAGAGCATCCCATTCACTAGGAATATTTTGAAAATGTATGCTTTTTGTCTCTGCCCACAAGCTCACTTTGTGTATAGACTACAGCTGTTAATCTGTGAATGATTCACAGTTTGGGTGACCTCTAGGGTGGTCTGCAGACATCATCTCTACAATCCTAAATGTTTGGATAGAGAGAGGTGTGGGTTCATGCTTAAAGCAGGCAGGGCCACCCTATGCCTAAAATTAATGATTTAGATTGTACCTTGTCATATTTTGCAATCATAAATTTTTCAAAAAATTGCAAAACTTCCACATTAGAGTTGGCAAGACATGCAAAGGAGAGTGATAAATGGTCACATGACTGTGCAGAAAGCCACCTGCAGTTCATCAACCATATCAGAAACCCTCTCATCAAAGACAGCCCTGTTGATCTCAGATCAAAGAAGAAAAAGCAAAGAGAATAATCCAGACAAATCTTTCACTCCATTGGCTAACTTACTTTATTAAAAAAAAAAGTAATAATTTACCCAGTGACATGGTGTCAATATATTATGTCCTCGGTCTTCTCACAGGAGTCTCCTTTTGTCCCTCAATCATTAGATCTCTGACTAGTATGTGTTTCTTCCATGAATAAAAAGATTTATCTTTTTGAATATGATTCTCTCCCCTTGTCATGAAACCACAGAATGTCATTGATTCTGAACTCTAGTGTCTGGGTGGTTGGTTCTACTTTTTTTTTTTTTTTTTTTTTGTATTTTTCCAGTAAAAAAACAGTAAAAAACAAAAAAACAGAGCCATTCATGTGGATTTTTCCACTGGATGGTTATAATAAGCTAACACTTACTAACTGCTTGTGCCTGGCACTATGCTAAGCACTCTGCATATGTGCTATTTGAGTTTCATCTCAATTCCACGAGGACATGCCACTATTGTCCATGTTTGGGGAAGGGACCCTGAGGCACAGAGGGGTGACATGCCCAAAGTTACACACATGGCAGAGCCAAGACCCAAACCAGGCTGGTAGGATGTTGTGGCATGCCCGGGCTCTTGCCCACAAAACTGTAGTAATTTCTGTAACATTGGGAGGTGTTCTCTACCTAGAAGAGAAGCAGAAAAGAATAATAGGAGTGCAAACCAAAGCTGGACTTGAAGGTGTCTGACAGTGTGCCCGACAAGGAGGCTGGAGCATTGAGACCAGCACTCTTTATGTGTCAGTAGGAAGAACGCCTACCATAGTGTTGGGAAATTTTTATGATTATATCATTTGTCAAGTAGTTCGCCTTTTGCTTAATCTTTTTTTATGCTACTCTATGGCATAGAGAAATCAGGAGGCATTTTCGTGTTGTTTGGATGACATTAGGACAGGAGAAAAAGAAAAATGTTGGTTTCTCCACTGGAACTTTATAAAGGGAAGGGGGCCACGTGTCAGGGGCCTGCAGGAGACAGGAGGAGAGGCCCCTCGGAAAGTCCTGAGGTACCAGGGAAACTGTACAGACACATGCCTCTTACTCATACATATCTGAGCAGAATGGGTTTGCAATAGTGCCAATGCCTGGTAGATCAAATTAACTGTGGTGGATGGCTTAATCTCCTTACCTAACACATTGATGCCTGAAATGCCACAATCATGGCTCACCATTTAGTTTAAGACTTCACTTCCTATTAAAATGAAAATGTGGCAGGTAGAGTAACAGGAATTTAGGCAAGGAACAGTAAAAGAGCTACCTGGTAAAAAACAGTCTGTCAGTAAATGAAAGATCTAAAATAAAACAAACCTGGGCACACATTTTGGCTTCACTACTTAACCCATTTGTGATGTAGTAAAGGTTATTTAGTCTTTCAGGGCTCAGTAGTCTCATCTGTAGCTGGAGATTCTAACTACACTTCAACATTTTACCACAAGAATCAATAATCTAACATATTGGAATTGCCTGACCCATAGTAGATGCTTTTATTGCTGTGGCAGGAGAAGAAACGTGCATTAATTAATAAACCTACTATGTATCATATTCTCTCACAGAAGTTTTCTTCTTTAATTTTCACAATACTCATTTTACTAGGAAGAATGGAGGATTAGCAAGATGGAATAATTTACCTAGGATCTTATAGTTAGTTAGGGATAGAATCAAAATTCAAACCCATATTTTGACATTTAGTTGGGTGCCTGTTTCGCTTTAGCATATAACCTCCCAAGAAGTAAAAAGTGAAGACTTGGGAGACCTCTTGGCCATTGATCGTATCAAACTAGACCACATAGGCGGCCATCTTTCCTACCTCAGTGGAGAAGGGACTCTATTGCAGAAAATTCAGATGAGCTTCTTTTTGTCATACCGACTAGTTGACCTCTTGAGTGTCTCTACATCTCACAAAACCTCTGCTTCATGCCAAGCAGGCAATATTAATTATGTTATTACAGGCTAATAAGTGGATCCATGAAGCAAGCACCAGAACTAATTGGGCCTGGTGTGCAATAGATTCAAGTTTTCTGGCTGAACTACTTATGAATTGAATTAACACAAAGATATATGACATTTCTGGCTTTCTTGTATCTTAGGCATCGGTGTTTTCTTTGAGATCTTTCTCTGAATGTTCAGGGTCATGAACCACAGAGCTGAGATGCCCAGTGCACATCGCAATGACCTTTCCTACCGACACAAGGGGTAGAGGGGTGGAGATGACTGATAAGGAATAGAGGGGGGGGAGAAATTAATATTTATTTAATGCCAACCATTGCATTAAGCACTTTATATATTTTATTTTATGATACCGTCTGCAGCAACTTTTATTATACCCTTTATACATGGTAAGTAAGTCAGAAAACAGGCATTTCTAATTTAGCCTTTGCTCTTGTCAAATGAGTCCACTTTTGTCAAATATGGAGGTGACTAAGAATGAGTTTTATTTAGGATTCAGACAACTCTGACAACCTGGAAAGAGAGACCAGCTGGAGCCTTTCTGCAATAAGTCTGAGGAGCTTCCTGGCAGAGAACTCATGCTAAGTAAACTAAGGTAGAATAACACACATGTTCACTGAGTGGCTAAGATTCATTCCTCAACTCTTATTAAAAAAAAACACATAATAGGGATACCAGGATGGCTCAGCAGGTTGAGCACTCATCTTGTAGCCCCAGGATCCAAGGATTGAATCCTGGCCCCGGCCTGTGTGAACCCATATGCCAAACTGGGGTGTGCCCCCAGTTCAGTTCTCACTGGGGCAAGCCTCCTGTGTAGGAGGCTCCTGGTTCAGTTTCTGCCCCAGGCAGGAGGCCCCTGGCCCCCTGGCTGGTTCCTGCCCAGTGCAGGCCCACTCCCTTCTGTGGAATGAAACTATGTTGAAAACTAATGATATGCAACTATGGAGACTGATCTGGGCCTTTCTCCTTCTTTCTCTCTCTCTCTCTGTCAAAAACAATAAAAATTAAAAAAACAAAAACACACATATTGGTAGGAGTATCAATATGTCTAGCTGAACGTATTTTGTTATTTCCTCAGCTTTCTTTAAAGGTAGGATTGAATACTGGCCAATAAGACAAGAACAGAAATCTGCAGAGAGATTCATGGAGCTTCCACCTTTCAAATAAAAGGGGAGAGATGGAGGTGGTACCACCCTTCTTGTTTCCATTTTAATTCTGCTTTAAATATGAAAATGATGTCTTGTGTGGCAGCAGCCACCTTATAACCATGAGGCAAGAGTATGAAAGAAGAAAACCAAACAGGACCAAGGAGTTGGCAGAGAAGCTGATCTGACATTATTACTTTCTTCATCTGCACCAACAAACTACCTTCAGATTTTTCGTTACGTGACAAAATTATATTCCTATTGTTGGGTTTCTATTACCTAAGATCAAACATATTTATAACTCATGTACCCAGCAATAAAGTCTTCCTTGGGTGTGGAAAGAGGTTCTCATATAATATGGGAATATAGCTTTGATTTGTCTCCATTTTCCATGCTGGACCACTGCCAAAGTACTGAGGAAAGCAGGGGACTCCTGGACAAAACAAAAGTTAACAGAGATCTTTCCCTGCAAACACTGTACCCCTCTAGTAATCTAACTTGAAAGAGGAAGATAGGGTACAAGTTAGAGATCTTTGGGTTCAAAAATGATAGGAAACATACACAGACTGATGTGAGCAAAATGAGGAACCAAGTGGTTCATATAACTGTCAATCCAGGGTGTGGTCAGGCTTCAGGCACGTGGATCCAGGGGCTCAAACCACTTCAGCAGGCCTGGATCTGCCTCAGTTCCTCTAGTTTGCTTTCCTCTGTGTTGGCATCTCTCTCAGAAAGTTTGCTCTCATTGCAGCCTACAGTTCTAGTTCTATACTCTCAAAACTCCAAAGCTAGCAGACAGGAAAACATGTTTTCCCAGTCATGCCACCAAAAGCTGAGTTTCATTTGCCTGATTTGGGTCACATGCCCACTTGGGAACTAGGGCAGTTAGTGGGAAAACCAGGCCTACCCAAACTCCATGGACTGATTATGGGTATGGAGTTGTTGGTTAAGGAAAATATTATATATTCCCAAAAGGCATCTGAAATTCTTGACAGGCAAAAATAACACCATCACTGCTGAGACACTCTTCCCTAGCCCTATCACTTAGCACTAAAAGGCTGAGCACATGCAAACCCCATAATTCAGCTGTGGTGGGAACAGTGGTGCTCCCTGAATATAAAAACACCAGAAAATTCTAAGACAGTCACCTCAGATAGTAGTTGTGTCATAAATAGAGCTTCTGGGGAGAGTACATGTGGGATGTTGCCCAGGAACATTACAACAGTCTAATGTCTTTTATCTGTAGATAGTCTAAAGTTAGTGTTGCCTGGGTTGTCTAATATTATCATTCATTTGTCCCCAAAGGCTAGTAAGAACAAGGAATTACACCATCGTTCAACAATTACTGAGTGTCTCCACCATGTGTCAGTCTAGGTAATTGTGAAGGAATTAAAGACTAAAAGACATACCAGCCCTCAAATTTTACAATATATTCATTTGCACATAGCAAATAACACAAAGCAAAATATGCAAAAAAGTAGTACCAGTTGTTCAGTGAAAAAGAAATATTACTGAAAAGTGAGCATGTCAACAAAGAATTCACACACACACATTGAGAGTAACAAAGAAACAAAAAATCATGGACACAGTCAATAGTTTAGTGGTTAACTGAGGGTAAGAGAGGAGAGGGTGAGAAAGTAGAGGGAAGTAGAAACGGGCATCAAATATATGGTGAAGGAATGAGAACTAACTCTGGGTGGTGAGCACACCATGCAACACATAGACAATGTAATGTAGAATTGTACAACTGGAACTTATGTAATTTTTACTGCCCAATGTCACCCCAATAAATGTAACAATTTAAACAAAATGAGTATTTAGGATGTGAAAAGAGTCATTTCCTTATTGTGAAAAGAACACCCCTATTCAAATTAAAATTTTCTCTTAAAACTTCTCCTTTTGCAATATCTCTAATCCAGGTGCACAAAGGCCATGTTTGACTTTCCAAAATTGACCTACTTCTCAGAAGTGAGCTGAGGGAGACCAGGTGAGAGCAGTCTAGGAGGACTCTGCGGACAGAGAGCTACCACAGTGGGTGGGCTGAGGTGGTCCCTCCAGTAGGTACGGAGGGCAGAGGTCACTCAGGGAGCACACACAGAGCCAGTCCACAGGCCACCCCTCCCTCAACTCGGGTAGTCAAGTAAACAGCAGCTGTGGAGAAGAAAGAGAGGTGGTCCGTGCTCAAAGGGCACATGGGGTCAAGGGGAGGGTGCTTTATTTCCTTAGGATGGAGGAGACTTCAGCATGTTTCCTGAGAGAAAGGATCCACTTGAGAGGCAGATGTGTGTACACATGAGAGAGATAATTGATTAGAGAGAGGCAGATGTGTGTACACATGAAAGAGATAATTGATTAGAGCAGCATTCTCAAGGAAGCAGAAGTTTCAGCCCAGAGCACAGAGGACAATTTGCCTCAAATGCAGGAAGGGATGTGTGAGTAACTCACTAGGAGCAGGATGGCCCAGACAAACACTCACTCAGTGGTTAAGAGCAGGCATTCTGGGGTCAAACAGAGCTGGGCTCAAATCCCAGGTCACCACTTCCAAGCTGGCCAAACATGGACTCCATTTCTTCATCCAAAAAAGAGAATTCTATACTTCCATGGTAGAGTTGTCTTATAGACTATGTGAACTAATGCATACAAAAGACTTAGCCCAATAGGGAAGAGTCGAATGTAAACCCTAAGACATATATATTATGTTATTCTCAGTAGCAATGAGAGTAAGGTAGATCTTTACATGTAAGCAATAAAAGGTCTGCAAGACATACTTCTGAATTTTTTAAACAAGAAATTAAAAACTAAAATATGAAGTATAACAACATTTACATTTAAAAACCCACATAATAGCAGTGGACTGAAAAATATAATATATGGATAAATCATAATGTAAAAAGACTTCTAATAAGATTAGAAAACACTCACAGATATTAGAGAACCAAGTAATGACTTTAAAAACAAGTAAATAAAGCAGCCAAAGTTAAGATAAATAAAGCACTTTATTATTGAAAAAAAAAAAGAAAATAAGTAAATAAAGGATAAAAATCAAACATTTCTTCAGATTCCCTATACAAACAGTACCTCAAGGTAAACAAATAGTTGATATGAGGGTATTTCTCAGAATATTCCAGCGAATAGAAAAAGAAATAATGCATTTGATTATTACCATTTGACCACCCCAATTAATCAATGTATCTGAGTACTGGAGTGTTAATGGATGCCAACATTACAAAGAGAAAAACAACTAGAAGTTAGGCACCTGTTGATGGAAACACAATCCCTCCTATCTTGAAGGCATCTTGCAAAACAATCAAATCTGAAACTGATTCCACTGATAGAGGTAATTACCAATTTACAGGAAAAACAAGGACAGAGGAAGATGTTAAGTGACACCAAGGCAAGGCCAACATTCAAATCCAGACTCGATATAAGCAGCTGGTTTCTCAAGAACAAACAACACAAAGACAAACAAACAAAAAACCTGCAATGAGAAAGAAAAGAAAGAGAACCTAAAGATTAAAAAGGATGTATAAAGTTACCCCAACAATATATGTGAACCATATTTGGATCCTAATGCAAACAAGCAAACTGTTAAAGGAAATAATGCAACACTGGAGAAATTTTAATACACACTGAACGTTGAAAATATTTCAGAAGTGTTACTAACTTTTTAGGTGCCTGTCTGGGTCTCTGGAGATGAGCTCAGACAAGAATGCCCCTGCCAGTACTTTCCTAAGGACGTACCCCTCAGGAAAACCTGGTAAGGGAGTTGAGGAAGGAAGATGGGAAGGTGAAGAATCCAGTAAGGGTGCAGTTGGAGGTGAAGTCGCAGCCTCAGCCTGCTCCTGTAGAGCGCTCTGGACTGGGTTTACACTGTGTTGGTCCCACTGTCTGGCAAGGGGGCTGGGCTGTGGGAAGAGAGTGGGATAGGAAGTACAGTGATGCCTTCTAATTCAAACTTAATCTGTCCCAGAACCCTGTTTGAGTTCCAAAACGTTCGAGTTCCAAGACAAGTGGGCGGTCGGATAAAGCTACAGGCCGTATGGTTGATACATCCCGTGGGAACAATGTGTTGGCGTTCGGATTCCAAAGCGGTGCTCTGATTCTAAGGCAAAACTTGCTTGATTTTTTCATTCAGACTCCAATTTGTTTGAGTTTTGGGGTGTTCGGATTCCAAGGTATCACTGTACTTTCTGGCTCTTGGTGGGTCTTGGATGATGACCTATTCTAGATCACTCCTTGTGGAGGGCACAGTGTTAATTTAAATGTGGAAAGGCCTGACAACAATTTCCCAAAAGCCTAGGGCCCTTTATGCAAATCAGCCCCTGGAGCAGGCCAGGAAAGTCCCAAGCTCCCTGAAGCACTTATGCAAATATGTATCTAAAAGTGATACTTCTTTGAGCGTTTTTAATGGCAATCGTCCTATAATGTATCATGTCATAGAACTAAGGTCAATGAACAAAGTATACTGACTGCTATTTAAACTTTTCTAAATGACTTAAGGTGACCTAAAATTAAGTTCCGTAGAACACAAAATCCAAAGAAGGCTGTAGGAGTCACACACAGAGGGCTCTCAGATTGAGTTTCGGGGAAGAAAACTCGCTCAAAGTTAAGCAGGTGCCTTTACTACTGGACTTCTTGGCGCCATTCACACAATAATCAGCAGTATAGATCTCCCAGAGGTAAGGCTTTCTCAAACCAATAACGTAGATCATCTATTTTAAGATGCACATTTTCCCCCCATTTTAACATCTCTGACATTCAGATGCGTCTTACAGGGGATCTTATGAAATAGAGATGAGTAACTATGAAACTGATAGTTCGCAGTGTACAGCTGTACCACAAGTCACAGCCCATTCTAAGGAAGCTCAGTGGGAACAGAAAGGAGCTATGTGCCACTAAAGGGGCTGTGTGCTGTTTTCCAAGTGGCTTCCACCAGTCACAGAAGTGCTGATCTCATCTCCCACCTTAAGGGATTTGCAGTTTCGTCTGATGTGTCAATGCTGGCCATGGAGTGAAAAACCTAAGATCCACAGGAAGCCCACCTCAGCTCTTGCCCCACCGCCTGCCTCGATAACAAGCAACTCACTCCCAGGGATTTCTGCTAGTACGGTCCCTTCGGTCTCACTGATTGGCAGGCTCACACTGACAACCCATCTATCAGGCTCCAGGCAGCCTCTCAGTGGAGTCCACACAATACTGTAGGTTTTCAAGCATCTCAACTTCTGCCACTTCATAAACTGTTCCTTTCCCTCTGGACCTTTTGTCCTGCTTTACAATTCATTGCTTTTCACATGCTGCCAGCTGAGTCAGATAACTGAAGCTGCTAGAATAGAGTGTAAACTGTGAATCAGTAAGTTCTGAGTAAAGGTCTGAGGTTGTGAGGAGTGTTCTAGGCTTACCTAGCCTCACAGTGTGGTCAGTGGGAAGGGAGAGGTAGGATGGAGCAGGGCCAGGAGAGCCAATCTCCCTTTCAGGCTAGACCCTGAGGAGGTAGTGATTTAGTGGTCACACAAGGAAGTGTCAAGAAGTCAGTCTCAGTTCAGGCAGATGATCTTTCATGAGGAACTCCTGCCCAGGGACAGGGGCTCACTGGTAAAACTATCCAGAAAGCAGGGAAGTCCTCAGGTCTTTCTGGGAGGAGCAGCAGTTTTCATGTGATCAGGAACTCAGTCCACCCACAGTCAGAGACCAAGATGGAGTGTGTTCCTGCCCCAAGCTGGGGCAGGATCAGAGAACTGCGGGGTGTGGAGGCCTAAACAAACCCACGACCTGCGGGCCACATGAGGCCCAACACAAATTCATGAACTTTCTTAAAATATGAGATTTTTTTTTTTTTTGAGACTTTTTTTGACTCATCAGCTATCACTAATGTTAGAATATTTTATGAGTGGTCCAAGACAATCTTTCTTCTTCCAATATAGCCTAAGGAAACCAAAAGGTCAGACACTCCTGGTCTAGACAGAAGAGACAGAGGCCACTTCTGGTGGTTTGGGCCAGCTCAGTCGCCACTCATTGAGAATCACACAGGATTCAGGGTCTACTCCACATGAAGGCAGCTATCCCAAAGGCCCACCGGAGCCAGGCAAGTGCCTTGGGAGCCAGGCCATGAATCAGATCACAGGGAATGGCTGAGGGACTGAGAGCAAGTTCCGTGTTCACCAAAACATCCCTACTTGAATTGTAAACACCACCACCGCTGAGGGGTTAGATTCCAGATTGCACATCCCAGGTGGGCATGTGTGACCAGGAGGACCCTCCCTTGGTCCTTCTTGCTCATTTTCAGAACTTTAGCATTGTGCAAATGGCCAGCCCAACACGTACTTCACTGACAAGGAGACAGGCCGGCATAAACAGACTCGGTCTCCTCGTTGCTTGAGGCCTGGCCTGGGTGCAAGGACACTGCAACTGTCCCTCAAACTGGGGAGGGTAACGATAGATGCAAGGCCCCGGGGTTTTCTGATCAGTCTCACATGGAAAGTCAGAAGGCCGGGCTGTGACTTTCTGACCGCACTTGACCTTCTAGTTTCAACTTTCTTCGGGGAATCATCTTCCTGAGGTGACACTAGAGTTGAAGAGGAGGGAGATGAGATAGACACTTGATCAAGTCATTTTCCCCTTGCTGAACTAGCAGATTCCCTTCAAAGACACGAGGTATTTGAGCTCCCTCTTTCTGCCCTGTGGCTCCACCGAAAGGCAGCATGCTGATGTGTCCTCAGCCACTCCTCTCGTACCTGTGCAGCCGGGCACACCAAGCACCCTCCACTTGCAGTGGACAGAGATGCCTGACTTGTGGTCCCTCCTTCCTAATTATGCTTCCTGTGTGGCCCTTATACTCCCATCCCCCTCAGGATTAGGAGCCAGCTCCCCAGTGAGGACATACTTGGTACACAGGCGTACTGAGCCAGCATTCATCTACTTAGGTAAGAACACTTACATGGTGCTTCCTATGTGCCAGGTACTAGTCTAAGTACTTTTTAAATGCCAACCCATTTAATCGTCATAATATTTTGAGTGAGTTACCATTATTAGTCCTGTACTACAGGTGAGGAAACTGAGGCGCAAAGAGGTAATCTGCCCAAATTTCCCAAGAAGTCAAATAAATCTTGCATGCTGTAGGTCCTCACTATTAACCAAATTGAAATCTTAATGGTGTGCACATGCTCGCATGTGTCAGGGGTGGGGGGAGTGCTCACATGATGTGGGGAGCATATAACTACTCCTACATTACTACAAGCAGAACTTGCTTCTGATTAGTAAGCAATAGCCAAACGATTTCCCATATCTCTCTTGGGTTCTTGTCTCCTTAAAGAAGAGTCCCTATGACTTCAGTAGGGATTTTCTTCAGGTAAATGAGAGACCGGGAGACATCTTGAAGACTCTCTAAAAATATATTTATTGCGGCACCTTGCTAACCACTTTTCTTTTATTACTTCATTGAAACCCTGAACAATCAAGTGATGCAATATTTTTTTATTGTGCCCATTTTAGAGTTGAGGAAACTGAGATTTACAGGGATTAAGCGATGTTCTCAGGGTCCATATACATAATCTTTCTGATGGAAGATCCCATGTTCTTAGCCCTGTGTTAGATAGTGAGATGGTAAAGGATAGAGGCTTATTGGAAGTAAGGATAGGGGTTTATCACTTTTATTGGTAAATATATTAAATGTACTTATCAAATTGTCTAAGATGGAAAATAATAACAATTCTTAACTGTTGGGGAGAATTTGAAGAAATAGTTACTCGAATAACTCTAGGACAAGAGTAAGTTTGTACACATTTT
>PVKE010047889.1:0-11472 GCA_004027555.1 Craseonycteris thonglongyai | reverse complement strand
ATTGTTACCAACCAATGTCACCCCATTAAATGTAACAATAAAATATAATAATATTAAAAAAAAAGAACAGGTAGTAATGGTGTATCTTGGACAGATCTTTGAAGGGCACTGAGTTGGCACGTGAGAAATCTGGTTGAACTGAAATCACCATACTAGAGGGACCATATGAAGATACCACATACACATAGATGCCTGAGGAAATTTAGGTGTTCCATCCCTCAGGTATTCTCACATGTCCTCAGCGTGTCTTCAGATGATTCTAGTCCCATTTCCAAGTCACCTTAAGTAATGCTGAGTCCTCAGAGCCAAGCTGTCATATGCAAACTAAATGATATTTTAAGTCACTTAGTTATACATCCCTCTTAAGAATTAGTTATGCATCTCTCTTCAAAATTTGATTATTTGGATAGTCCAATGACAGAAAGTATCTATGTGATAACATAATACTATATTCTCCACTTTAATTTGGTCATCTTCTACCGGTCATTGAAAAAAGACCTTATTACTAAAGCTTCTTTAGCATAAGATGATATTTGATGATACCTACCTTACCTTACCTTACCTTACCTTATATCTAAACCTGTTCTCTCCATTCTATGACTATTTTATGGAAATATGTTAATCATGTATGTTTAAAGTTTTTCATGTTCCTCACAAAACTGGTAAAACTTCTATAAGTGTGTGTCTTGTTTGTTTGTTGCTCTCAGTTTTATAATCCAAATGTGAAATCATGTCATTCTCAACTTTTTCTATTTGACTTATTATGCTTAGCAGGATAATCTCAAGATCCATTTATGTTGTCAGAAATGGCAGTATTTCATCTTTTCTTATACTGAATATTATTCCATTGTCTATCCAAGGACACTTCAGTTGCTCCCATGGTTGGCCACCATAAATAATGCTACAATTAACACAGGGGTACATGTACTTTTACTGATATATGCTTTTAGGTTTTTTAAGTAGACACCCACAAGAAGAATTGCTGGGTTATATAGTAATTCTACTTTTAATGTTTTGGAAAAACTTTGTATTGTTTTCCACAGTGGCTGTACCAGTTTATATTCCCATCAGCGGTGTATAAGGGCTCCTTTTTCTTCACAGCCTCTCTGGCACTTTGTTATTATTTGTCTTGTTGATAATAGTCATTCTAACAGGTGTGAGGTGGTGTTTCATTGTAGTTTTGATTTGTATTTTCCTAATAGCTAGTGAAGTTGAACATTTCTTTAAATATTGCTGACCTCTTGTATGTCTTCTTGGGAGAAATGGCTGTTCAGGTCCCCTGCCCGTTTTATAATTGTGTAATTTGTTTTCGTTGTTGTTGAGTTGTATGGGTTCTTTATATATTTTGGATATGAACTATTTTTAATCTAAACATGAGGGCAGTTATCTAACTGTTAAAGAAAATATTAAGATAGCTAAAATAATATTATGTATCTAACAAAATGATTTATTTAGCGTGACCTGAGTTTTTTTTTTCAATTAGGTCCAGTTTTTTATTTATCATTTGACTTCTGACTAGTTGTGTATGCTGCAATTGAACAATTTTGACAAAATTTAAAATTAATATATGCCATAATTTAGTCAGCAGTATGCCATTTCTTATGAAAGGTTAAGTTATTAAAATAGAGGTCAAGGGAAGCTGGGATGGCTCAGCTGGTTAAGCACTCACTTTGAAGCCCCGGGGACTGAGGATTGAATCCCGGCCCGGCCCATGTGGACCCATATGCTGAACTGTGGTGTGCTTCCCATGTGGGAGGCCGGCAGTTTGGTTCCCAGCCCCTGGTTCAGACCCTGGCTCGAGGGGCCATGCTTCCCATGCAGGAGGCCCCCAGCCCAGTTCATGCCCTGTGCAGCCCTTGCCCATCTGTGTGGAACAAAACCATGTCAAAAACTGATGATGTACAACTATGGAGACTGCTTTGGGCCCTCCCCCTTCTCTCTGTCTGTCTCTGTCTCTCTCTCTCTGACTCTGTCAAAAAAATAAAATAAATCTTAAAAAAATAAAAGAGAGGTCAAAATTATATGCTAAATATTGTTTTATTTTCTGTATCTTTTCATGGTTATATTAAAACAGCATTACTTATATAAACCTCTAAATAGATTTACATCTTTTATTGGACAAAATATTATATTACTAACCTCTGAAATAATAAAATATAAGGTTGCTTATGTTTTGACAATGGGCCAAATAAAAAAGAAATTGAAAATTTTAAGACAATTGTGAAAATAAAATTTTATATGAAATGGCTCATGGTGAATTTTCCTTTGTTTGGTTAGTTAACTATTATTAGTTGCAATTCAACAAAGGAACTTAGGATGTAGGCACCTTTACATCTGGAAATAGGTATGTCAGAAAGGTTCATACTAGAAAGAAAAATGAATAAATTATGTTTATTTAAACTATAATGAGAACTTTAATATTGTGTCAAACTCTTAAATTGCTACTTGAAGAATGATAAAGTACCTATAAATGCAGAACTTTTTTTGTGGTTATTATTTTAAATATGTATGTGTATATACTTTTCTAATAAATATTATTTGGTTCAATGTCAGAAACAAATCATTTGCTATATGGTTGAGTGGTAGTAGAATGGTAGAAATACTACAATACCAAAATTTTTGTGCTAAAAATATTTATCTTTGCATCTATCATGTGTCAATCTACCATTTGATTGCACATGTATGTATATATGTGTGTATGCATGTATCTAACTTCCTGTTGTTTAATATTTATAAGAGAAATAATTTACTGGTATAAAATGCTTTTCAATTTCTGGACAATCTCAGTTTATCATTAAGTTAAATAATAAAATCAAAACTTATAAAGTAGGTGTATAACTATTTACCACAGAAATTTAAAATTCAGGAGTATTAAAATTAAATACCTTGCCAAATTTACATAGCTCTTATGCAAAACTTAGTATTTGAACAAGTATTTTTTTAAGATTTATTTTATTTTATTGTTTGAAAGAAGGTGTGAGAGAGAGAGAGAGAGAGAGAAGAGGGAGGACCCAGAACAGTATCCATAGTATTACCTCAATTGTTGAACTCATTTTAATTAAATATTTATTTCATTTATTCAACAAATAGTCATTTGATCTTGAAGAATATATTTTAAAGACACATAATCAAAACATAACAGTATCAAAGATATATCAAGAAATTATACAATCACTGAGCAAATTGGAAACAGTTCATAAAATGGCATAAATACATACCTCAAAAAAATAAAAAGGCTTATATATGGCCAAGAATATACAAAGAGATATTTAACCTCATTAGTGTTCAAGAAAGTAAAATCATAGTCATAATAGGATAATATTATATATCCAATTCACTGGCAAAAGGATCCAAAATACAACAGTGAAAAATAAATGTGACAGAAACAAATGTTGAAGAGGACGTACATACAATGGATTTCATTCCTAGTGGGAGTGAATTTAATATATCCAATCTGAAAAAATTAGTGTTATAGTTGAACATGATTTTATAATTATGAACTTACACATTTTCTTCTCTCTAGTAGTATTACCTCCTCAAGGACCATAAGGACATTCATGGCTCAGTACTCTAAAAAGCAAACACTTGGGAAAAATTAAGAATTTATAAACGAGAGAATAGTTAAAAATAATAAGGTATACATCACACAACTGAGTATTATATATCATCAAAATGAACAATTGTAAATGATTCTTAGTAATATGAATAATTCTCCAACAAATACATGGAAAAACATTTTTTGTGGCATTTTCATACTTTGATTTTTATTTTTAATTATGTATTATGCCGACATGTCTCTTAATTTTACTCTTTAAAAATATTTTTATTAAAATATAGCAAACATATAACATTGCATTAGTTTCAGGTATATACCAGAGTTATTCAACATTTATCTACCTAAAGAAGTGACCATCATATAAGTTCAGCAACCATCTGAAACCGTACCATGCTATCATAATATTACTGAATGTATTCCCTATGCTGTATAGTACATCCCCATGACTTACTTGTTTTGTACCTGGAAATTTGAACTTATTTCCTTTTACCTTTCCCTCTTTTTTAATTGTTTCAAGTACAGTTGACATTCAATATTATTTTATATTAATTTCAGGTATAGAGCATAGTGGTTAGACATTTATATTATTTAAGAATTTTGTTTTATTTTATTTTTTATTTTTCAAAGATTTATTTTATTGCATGAGAGAGAGAAGTGGCCAGAGCAACCTCCATCATTGTATACCATTCGTTTCAACATAGTTTTATCCCACACAGGTGGACTTGGGGTTGCACATGGCAGGAACCAAATCAGGGACTTTCCACATGGGAGGCACACCCATGTTAGCATATATGTTTGCATGGCCAGGATTTGATTCCTGGTTCTCGGGGTTGCCAAGCAAGTGCTCTACCTGTTGAGCTATACTGGCACCCACAGTCTGATGTTTATTTTAAATATATCACATTGGTTGCTTTATACTCATAATGGTAGGATTGGAATCAGAGCAAATGTTTAGGAAATTATTGCATTAATCTAAGCATGAAGTAACTTGTGAATTGAAAGGTGTTAGGGGGAGACATACTTACCAACGGTCGTATTTGATAAGTTTTTTGTTTTTTAAGGTAACACCTCTAGATCTTATTGACTGAATATAGTATTAACAAAATAAATGAAAATAGTGACTTAAAGTTTCAGACTTTAGAGAATGAATTAATAGAAGTAACATATTGACTTAGGAAAGATAGTGCAAAAATAGATTAAAGGAAAGGATAGAAATTACTACGTTAGCATGGACTATGTTAAATTTGAGCTGTTCATTAAGCAACCAATAACCTTTATACCAATCAAGTCGTTGGCTATGGATTCTACAGTTTAGGAGACAGGACATTGCTAGAAAGGTTAGTTGAAAAGACATCAGTGTATACAAGGATTACAAGCCAGAAATAGCCTAGGTAGTAAGAAAAGAAGAGAGGTCTGAGAAATGAGTTCTAATTCACTCCAAGATTTAGAATGTAGGAACAGGAGATAAGGGATGGAGAAAGAGAGGAAGCAGCAACGAGACAAAGAAAAAAAAATAATAGGAAAAATTTTCTGTCCCTATAGCCAAGACAATAAAAGCATTTGAAGGAGAATGAAGTGAGTAATTATTTTCAAATTCCGATTCTCTCTGATTTGCAATCATATTGTAAAAAAAAAAAAGATAAATGTACTTTCGTGTAATCCACAGCAGTTTTCTTTCATTTGTTTGTTTTTGTTTGTTTCTTATTGTCAGTGGACTCTAATTTTCTTCTTTGCTTTTGTTATCATTTAATTAGATGACTATAATAACACTTTTGTGAGACATTGTGCTGTGGAATAGCCAGAAAATTGCTTTTTAAAAAAAAAAATCAGGGGAAGCCGGGATGGCTCAGTGGGTTAAGTGCTCACTTTGCAGCGCCAGGGACCGGGGATCGAATCCCCGCCCCGGCCCCGGCCCGTGTGGAACCATATGATGAACTGGGAGCTTCCCCAGTTCAGTTCTCTCTCTGTCTCTGTATCTCGCTCGCTCGCTCGCTCTCTCTCTGTCAAAAATAAAAATAAATAAAAATATATTTTAAAAAAATATCAGAGATTTGAAAAATCATCATTTCACAAATACATTTGATGCCTAAACTACAGAGAAAAGAAAAAAATGTTGTATAAAGATATCATTTGAAATAATGCCATCCACACAAAGGCATCCATAGGATATCAGTTTAGGATAAATGAATAATTCACAATTAATGACGTACAACTACGGAGATGCTCTGGGTCCTCCCCTTTCTCTCTCTAACACTTTCTCTCAAGCAATAAAATACCGGTAAATCTTTAAAAAGAAAATTGGGTGGTGGTGGTGAGGGGCGAAACCAGACCAGAGCATTTGAAATGGGCAATATATTCATAATTATTCAGTCTTCCTGTGCAGAAAAGACAATTTATGTTTTGATATATTTCCAGGTATAATAATAGCATGGAAACATGGAAACAAACCAGCCTCAGTTCTAATGCTAAAATATTTCTTACTCTTATATTTGATACATCTGAAAAGGAGATATGGCGTGAGCTACTTGGAGAAAAGCTAGTTATCATTATGCTTACAGGGTTTTATTTTTTCTATCAAAATAAAATTATTAAGTGCTTAATTATTGCTTTATGTTGAATGAGTTATTAATGAAGCATACTTCTCAACACAAATGAGAGACATATATGACTAGAAGTAGTGGAATTTCTGCAGAAGTTACAGATTAAAATAGTCATTGTTTATTAAAGTTTAAATTCTAAGTCTCACTGGCACCACTCAATTTAGACACTTCCTTTCTTTAAATTTTGAGATCACAATCTTTTAATGCTTTCTTGCAATTATGTGTATTTTGTCTCCAGACTATCTTTTATTTTGTTTTCCCCTTTTATCCCTTAGAAATATCTCTCTGTTATATAATTCTTTAAAAATATTTCTTTGTGATGTAGACCTAGATTCTGTTAATTTCAATAATAATGTCACACTATTTATGTGAACACGCTATTTAATAAAATTATAAAATGTAAAGATTAAATTAGACCTAAAAATGTTAATCTGAAGATAAAATCTGCTACTATACTGTTTATGTCATTTAATCCAATTGCATTATAATTGATATGTACCCACAAATACTATTTTCATGGCAAATATTTATCATCACTATATGGTTACTAAATATTATTTAATATATTTTCATTCTTCCCCCACTCAATAATATAGAAACACTTAACAAGTGGCATTTTTACTTATCTCTAGGACTGTGTCAATGGTCTCTATCCATCTAGATTTTTCCAGAATTAAAGTTTTTTGTTTGTTGTAGAAGTCTTTCAATGTGCTAGCTTTTCCCAATTTACCAGATGACATGTAATCCTTATCTAACTACTTATATTTACTATTTGTTTGCATAAAGGATAGACTAGCTTGTGATTTCTTTAAATCTTGCTCTTCATGCATACGTCATACATCAGGAGAGTGAAAAATAACATCAGATTTATTGTTTTTCCTAGAGAATCTGTTTTGAAGATTCCTTTTTCCATGTAGAGTGAAATAACAATCTTACATGTGAGGACATTTTCTTAACCCCTAACACTCCCACTTCCAATCTCTATCCTTTGAATAATAAAGTTTACACAAAAATTAATCTGATAATATGAGCGCTATCATGAAAGTATCCAGCCATGTAATCATTCTCTTTATATTCACAATGACTAGATTTTTTCTAGATAGCCCTGGAAAATACTGTGATAGTGTGCTAAGCCTGTTGTAACAAGTACCACAAACTGAGTTGACTAAATAACAGAATTGTATTGGTTCATAGTTCTGGAGGCTAGAAATCCAAGATCAAGGTGTATCAGCAGCATCATGCTCCTTCGGAAGTTTCTAAGGAAGAATCTACCGGTATCCTGTTTCCTAGCATCTGTAAGATCCTTGGCTTGTGCCAGCATAATCTTTCCACAGAGTTCTCCCTGTAGGTCTGTCATCTCTATATCCAAATTTTTACCTTTTCTGAGGACACTAGTCATATTGGATTAGGACCAATTCTACTGACTTCATTTTAATGTAATTATAACTGCAACAACCCTAGTCCCAAATGTGATCACCTTCTGAGGTACTAGTGGTTGGAACTTTAGCATATGAATTTTGGGATGACACAATTTAATCTGTAACAAATACTGCTTGCCTACTTTGCTAAAGTTTTGTAATTAACTTCTAATACATAAATTATGATATGAACTCTCTGTTGGTGGCCATCTAAACCTTTGGATTCAGAACAGGTCATTGGTTATATTATCTATGTTTTTAGATCCTGAAGCTTTTTCTATCACATGTCCAAGTTAAGTATTTGCCTTTATAGTATCACCCATTAAATAACTAACACATCACAAAATATAAATTGTCCTGGGAGGAGATTAATCCTCTAAGTATTTTTTTTTTTTTAATCTGAGTGTGAGCTAAAATCTTGTTCTGTAGATGGCATTGCTGAAAATTTAAGAATATGGAGATTGACAGGAGGTGTACAGGGCACAGGGAAAGAAGTGCGACCAAGGAGACATGGCCCAGATGTGAAGAGACATTTCTCTCTACAATTTTTTGAGTCCTCAATCTATGTTTACTTATATACTACAGGGCTTTTCACTACCTGTAAGGTCTCTCTTTAGCTGTTGCTAATTCTTTATAAATTGCTTAATGCTAAAGTAAAACTCACCTAACTCTATATACCTTCATTCATGTTGTTGCTCCTATTCATGACTTTTTTTAAATGACTAAATACTCCTGATCATTTCATAGGAAATTGGCATGGCTACTTGTCAGTGTTTTGTCCTCTCCGAATATAATCAGGTCTTTACTATCCTTTAAAATTCAATTAAAACCACAGAACTACATTATAGATTCATTGTTCTGTATTTTGGATTGCTCATACCTAATTTTAATGACATTTAAAAAATGAATCACTGTGAGAAACAAAGGAAGTTGTGAAACATCTACAATGTTAAAATATACACAGAAGTTAAAACACAAACAAAGTGGGCAGGGAGAACTCAGTAAAATTAAGGATTCTGAAATGCTGGCTATGTATAAGATGAGAATTTAAGCCAATTCTTGTTAAATTTTAAAGGGCAAAATGAATTGAGCGAGCAAGCTGTTGTACTTGGGGAGCATCCAAGGAGCTGACACCAATGTTCTGTGATGGCTTCCAAAGATGTTTAATTAATTGTGTGTATATTAAAATTTTCTATGCATCGTGTATTTTCAGGTTATACAAATGATTGCAAACCTCTTTTTGTTGGGAAGAAAAATAAATTCTATGGGCAGATATTATATATTATGTGTTCTAAGCATTGGACAAAGGGACTTAATTATACTTTCTCATGTAATCACCATAACAATGATTATTTCATTTTTATAATGAGAAAAGGCAGTTTACATTGGAGACAAAAATAGGAAATTCAATCATAATTGGTGTTGATGATAACGTGAACTAGTTTACTGAGAATATTCTGAAATAAGCTAGTATTTTAAAACTACTTTGACTTGTATTTTTCCTTTTTTGTCAGTTTGTTGGTTGCCTAGGCCAGGTGACCAACCAGCTTAATCCACTCTGCAGACATAAGCCATTTCGTCAGCTTTTTATTGATGTACAATACATACAAGTGAAGTTAGTATAGATGAATAAATCACTGCAAATTCATAAAATAGTGTATCTCACATCTAGATCAAGAAACAAAACATTGCCAAGAACACAAAAGTTTGTCTCATGTTTCTTTTCTAGACCTAACTCCCTCAAAGATAGATACTTATTATCGTGATTTATAATACTCTGGATTACTTGACATGTAGATGCACAAATATACCATGAACTCTTTGCTTTCTGTCTTCCTGCCATATATTTGTGAAATTCGGCCATATTATTGTGTGCTTATGTTGTATTATATAGATTGTTCTGTCCTTTTATATTATCCTTTGGGTAAATATATACTTCACATAATTTATCCATTCTACAGTTGCATAGAAATTTATTATTTAGATATCAATATCTTGTGTTCTATGCCAATTATAAATAGTGCTGTTCTGAAAATTTATGTCTTTGGGCGAACACATATATAATGTCCTGTTATGTATACACTGAGAAATAGAATTGCTGGTTGACAGGGTATGTTTATGTTTAGCTTTAGTCAACACTGTTACAGAATTTTCCAACTGATTTTGTCACTATTGTACTCATTATTTCTGAGAGTTCTAAATGCTGTGTATCCACACCAACACTTTGTAATTTTTTCTTCCATTTAAAGCTTTCTGGTATACTTATACTAGTATCTCATGTATTTATTGACCTAGCAGATGTCCTCTTCTGTGAAATATTTTGTTCTAGTCTTGTGCATTTATTTTAGTGAGCTACTTATTTGTTTATTTGTTAATAAACACTACTTATGGACACTAGTGAATTTTAGATTTATATATTATAATATTTTTTATCTTTTCATATATATTGCTGGATTTAACTTACATATATATAGTTAAGGATTCTTGCATCTGTATTTCTGTTATATTGTTCTCTAATTTCATGTTCTTGTAAGATCCTTTCCTGGATTTGAAATCAAGGTTATACTTTCTTATAAAAAGAGAAAGTATTTTCTCTATTTTTATAAACTATAAATGTGTCTCTTTATTAAATGTTTTGGGGTGACATTGCTTAATAAAATTGTATTAATTTCAAGTGTACAATTCTATAATATGTCATTTATATATTACATTGTGTATTCACCACCCCAAATCTGTGATCATATATTTGACCCCTTTTTCCTTCTTTTACCGACATTCCCCACCCCCTTTACCATCTGGTAACCACTGAACTATCATCTCTGTCTATGAGGTTTTGCTCCCTTGTTGCTTTCAAGTTTTATATCTCAC
Organism: Craseonycteris thonglongyai; assembly: GCA_004027555.1. NCBI lineage: Eukaryota > Metazoa > Chordata > Mammalia > Chiroptera > Craseonycteridae > Craseonycteris > Craseonycteris thonglongyai. Next base: position 1,030 of record PVKE010047889.1, on the reverse strand, counting down.
ATATGAGTGAAATTATGTGGCTCTTGCCTTTTTGTCTGACTTATTTTGCTTAGCACAATAACTTCAAGATAAATCTATTTTGTTGCACACGGCAATATTTCATATTTTCAAATGGCCAAGTAATATCCAATTGTATATATGTACCACATCTTGTTTATCCAAACATCTATTAAAGTACATTTCGATTGTTTCCATGTCTTGGCCACTGATAATAATGCTACAATAAACGTAGAGTTACATGTATATTTATGGGTAAGTGTTTTCAGAATTTTGGGGTTGATACCTAGAAGAGGGATTGTTGGGTTGTGTGGTAATTCTATTCCATAATGTTTTGAGAAAACTTCATACGGTTTTTCCATTTTAAAACTGTAAGATTAGTGTTATTTCTCTCATAGATATCGAAAAGAATTTATTAGTGAACCTACTTGGGTCTGGAGATTTCTCTGTGGGAAGGATTTTAAATATTTCTATTGATTTAGTAGATATACAACTCATAAGATTTTAAAATTGTCTTTGTTATTATACCCTTATCTTTCTAGTTACTTGTTTATTTAATATAAGCTATCACTGGTATTGTCATAACGATGTTTTTAATATCCTCTTATTTTAATGATATCTGTAGGATTTGTAGTGTAATTTTCATTAATTCCTGTTACTGAGTTTCAGAATTTACTTATATATTTTGTTAAATCTTGCTATGGGTATTTGACTTTTCATTCTCAATTAAAAAAAAAGTCTGTTTTCTATTTTATTTTTTTCCTCTTTTATTATTAATTTTATATCTATGTTTATTTGGTTTAACTTTCTATTCTGGAATGGAAATTTTAAATCACTGACATTGAATTTATTTTATTTTCTAGTATATGTAACTAGGCTCTAAATTTTTATCTAAACATATCTTTATCTGTTTCCCACAAATTCTGATATGTTATATTTTAATTTTATTTCACTTAAAATTCACCTAAAATCTTCTGATTTTCCATTTTAGTTCTTTGAAGCATATATTTAAAATTCCTTATTTATTTCACAT
>PVKE010047888.1:0-11771 GCA_004027555.1 Craseonycteris thonglongyai | reverse complement strand
TAATAAATTTATTGTACAAAATATATACACACAAAGAAACATATATACAAAACGTAATACAAAGTAAAAAAAAAACTACATGTATAATAAAATCATTTAAAAAAACATAAAAGAAAACATAAAAAAAAACAATCTGTCAGTGTGATCTTTGGCATTGCATTTCATTGGCCAGTGCCTTGTAATTAGGAGAGTATGACGACAACCCTGTTAGCAAACAATTATTAAGATGCTCATCGGTAAGTCGAGATTGATATCGTGATTTTATTAAATTCATGTTTGAAAACAAAGATTTGCATAAATACGTTGACCCGAAAAACGATTTGATTTTATATGCCGCTTAGTTTTAAAAATGGGACTATGTTCCATAAGTCCTCTGATATTAAGGATTTTAGCAAAATATCATTCTTAAGGTTCAAAATTTCTAACTCTAGTTCTTCTGCTTTCCCCTGAACAAGGTCTGCAATACATGCGGCTAGTTCTATTACATTTATTTGGCAAGTAAACGGATTGATACAGAAGGAGACAATTGGCTCGATATTTGTAAACTGCAGAAATCTCTTTTCAAACTGTTTTTGAAGCACTTGCAGGGTCTCAGTAAATAATGACACGTTTAATTCATTGTTACCTAGCATTTTCCTCATATATGGGAAGTGCACGAGAGACTTGATATGCAGATGTGATATCAACAAAGTCAATTTTGCTTTAAATGCATTTACAGAGCTTATCATTTCAGCTCTATTTTTGTCTTTTCCCTGAAACTCCAAATTGAAAGAATCTAATTTTTCCATGGTGTCAGCAAGAAAACCCAAATCCACCAGCCAGCAAGAGACTGTTACTTCATCCTAATTTTCATTTTTATCATGTATAAATGTTTTTATTTCTTCAATTAAGTTCACAAATCTTGTAAGAACTTTACCTTTACTGAGCCAACATACTTCAGTATGCAGAATGAGATCGTGTTCTTTATCTTCAGTATCTTCTAACAGGGCCTTGAAAAGTCGGTGTTGCAATGGAGCTGCTCGAATAGAGTTGATGATCTTTGTGACTATTTTCATAACATGTTCAAAGGGCAGTATTTTACAACACAAAGCTTCCTGGTGGATAATACAGTGGTAGGACATAAAGTTTGAAAATGATTCATCTTTCCTGCAAAGGGCAATAAATCCTTTGTTTTGACCAACCATTGCTGGTGCCCCATCGGTAGTTATTGCAGACAACTTATGCAAAGGCATGTTTATCGACCTGGCGTATGTTCTGAAAGTTTTATAAATATCCTCACCTCTCGTCTGTCCTTTCATTGGTAATATTTGCCACAGCTCCTCTTTTACTGTGAAGTTACTAAATGCCATTCTCACCATAACTGCCAACTGTGTGGTGTCTGATATATCTGTTGACTCATCAAATTGCAGAGAGAGGCAGTCACATATTTCCAAGTCAGTCTTTAACTGAGTTTGCAAGTCTTTTGAAATTGTGTGTATTCTTCTTGTGACTGTGTTATTTGACAACTGTAGGTCTTGGATCGCTGACATAATCTCACGCTTGTTAGAATATTCCTCAAACAAACAATCGGCAGCAGTCAGAAATGCTTCTTTGAACAATTCACCATCCTGGAAAGGTTTTTTCTTCTTTGCGAGCATGTTTGAAATTTTGAAAGAAGCAATGGTTGCCTTTTTAGATTTTTCCACATGTCTGGTGAAAACAGCCTGTTGAGTAGTTCAACTTAATTTTAGTTGATTTATTTTTTTCTTTCTTACTTCAGATTTAAGTGGATAATTCGTATCAAAAGTGGTATGACTTGTCTGAAAGTAACTTTCAACATTATGTTTCTTCGGCACTGCAATACTACTGCCACACAACAGGCAAATGCATTTACCTTTTAAATTAATGAAACAATATGATTCCTCCCAGTCTGTGTTAAAATTATAGGTTCATTTTCTCTTATTTGGTCCACTCATTTTAGGACTAAAAAAATAAAAATAAAAATAGTTATAGAACTACAATATCATATCAAATGGCTACCATAATAATAGATTACCTACCTCGCTTTTAGTTCATTTAAAATCGAATATATCAAAACACTGTGATCCTAGCTAACCGTCACGACCCGATCAGTCCAGCAACCGCAATCAAAATGGCAACTTGGCGTCTCCCGGTTGGGTGGAGGAGAGTTTAAAGAGCGCAGCGGCTAAACAAGATGCGACATGTACAAAGGCGACAGCTAGGGGAACACTTATACATACGCTATCGCAAACATACCAACGAATATAATAAACCTGTGTAGACACTCAAACAATATTTAAAATTCTAACAAATGTATAAAAATAAATTATAGTTTTACTTAGTGTTTATGAAAAACTTCTGATGCAGTCAAATAATGGCGGGCGCACACAAATCGGGCCACGGGTGCCATGGCGCCCACGGGCATGGGGTTGGGAATCCCTGTTCTACAGCTTGTTTCATTAAACTGCTTCTTTTGTTTCCTCTTACTATTCTATTACTACTATTCTGATACTAAAACTGACTGTACAACAGGGGTGGCCAATCTTTTGGCTGCCGTGGACCACATTAGAATTGTCTTGGGCCATACACAAAATACACTAACACTAACCAGAGCTGATGAGCTATTAATAAAAAGAATATTGCAAACAAATCTCATAATATCCTAAGAAAATTTAGCAATTCGTATTGAGCCGCATTCAAAGCTGTCTTAGGCTACATGTATAGACAAGTTTGCTATATAAGTTTCTCTTTGATATCCTGAACAAATCTGATTATTAAAGTTAGAGGTTAATGAAAAATGATCCTTTTTAATTTTAGTCTTATATTCTGAGTCCTCACTTTTTATCTGTATCAACCCAATATAATTTATATGTGTATATACTAAATGTGTGTATATGTATGTGTGAATATATGTATATTTCTTTCCTTTTCTGTGAATTAACAAAATCAATCTACTTTCCATGGATGAAGTCTCTCACAGGTCCAGTTTCGCAGTCTAAAGCCAGTGTGGACAGTTATGTAGCAAACTAATCTAGAATCAGTCTGAGCAATCCAAGACCATGGGCATGATAGTAGGTGGAATGATCCTTAAAACCTGCAAAGAAGGCAAATACTATGCAATTGTAGCTCCTTCAGCTTACTCCTTTATTTCTAAATTTTGTTATTATTTTTTGTGAGAGCTGGTTTATTGACTACTGTGACCTGACATTAACAAATAAGTTAGAATTTTTTACATTTACTCATGGAACATGCCTAGCGGTCTTTCAGTTAAGACACTACCTGAAAATCTGGCTAAAAGACAAGAGTAAAATCAGAACATACTGTACCTCCCAACGATGTCTAAAAAAACCAAATTTCTGCCCCAGCCTCACTGGCAATACCAGGCCTAGCTGAATCTAAAGCTGAAGGTCAAACAAAAGCCTGAATGCTGGTGTCTGTTAACAGCTCTAACCTATGTGAAAGCAACCATTTGCCTGTGACTAAGCGGACATAAAATGTAGTCAATTTAGAAGATAAAAGTTCCTCACGGCCCATATTTGGAGAACTTTAGGCAAGTTAAGGGCTGCTATAGTAGTGTAAACCAAGCCTCTTGGCACAATTCAGTGACCATCATTAAAGTAAAAAATTTCTGTGGTCCCTAGCTGCTAATGACTTAGGCCTTACCCAGCTTGTTTAATACACATTGATAATCCTTCTTGCCTTTGTTTTTCTTCCCCAAATACAATTTTAGGGGACTCCATATGTAATGCATTTTTTTCAACTTGTTTTCTAAATAAGTTGATCAGACAGGTGATGATTAAAAAATCAACTTTATTGTTGATGAAAAAACATTAAAGGATGTGACTTAGGCATGCTCCAGATGGATTTTCTGACACCTCCTTGAATAGAACACTATTTTAACCTTGCCCGCTGAGATCTCTTATCAGACCAAAATGCATCTTTCCTATACACAGGCCAGTCTCACCTGGGAGTAAAGGAGTAAGGCAGCAAGCTCTGCTGGTACTGATTCTCCCTCTCAAGCCACCAATCAGCCAATCAAAAAGCATACACTCTCTATCTCTCCCATTTATTTTTGTTTCATTTTGAGAAAGAATAACATGTACATTCAGAAAAGTACATAAAATTATATAGGCTTTCACTCAAGGTCTTAGCAGTAAATGAAATTTACCTCAGATAAATCAAAGGAAAGTACTTCAGTTAGTAAATAATTAGATGAGTGAAGAATTGAAGGGATGGATAAATGATATTGAGAAACCTAGGGGCAAAAAGGTATTGAAAGCCATCACCAACCCTTGGGCTGAGGAAGAAGAGGGAAGACATAGTAAATAAGATGGAGCTCATGGGGCTGCAACCAGGGAGAAAGACTTCCTGGTGGTAGTTATAGTCACAGAGGAATGGAGCCATGACCAGAGACGCAGTTCCTTCTTCAAGTCCATCTGTCTGTCTTCTCTACAGAGGGTTTTTTCCAGCACCACACATGGGAGATCGTCTAGGCAAACAGGCAGGCATAACTCTGAGTGAAGTTGGAAGAGTGGAAAGGGAGCACAGAGTTCAGCTATCAGAGAAGCCTGAAACATAGTGGGAAAGGGAGACAGCCATGCTGTCCTCTAGGGCAGCAGTCCCCAACCTTTTTGTATTTATAGCTGCTCCCCAGGGCTAGCATCAGGCATTGGATTCTCATAAGGAGTGTGCAACCTAGATCCCTTGCATGCACAGATCATGATAGGGTTGGCATTCTTATGAGAATCTAATGCTGCTGCTGATCTGACAGGAGTTGGAGCTCTGACAGTATTGCAAGCATTGGGGAGCAGCTGTAAATAATAGATGAAGTTTCACTTGCTAGCCCGCTGCATACCTCCTGCTGTGTGGCCCAGATCCTAACAGATCAAGGATCAATACCAGTTTGTGGCCCAGGGGTTGGGGTCCCCTGCTATAAGGGATGATTTTGAAATATGTTTCTAATGCTATATTAGGATTTATTCCTACTTGTTCATGGTAGTACAATACCAGGATTGTCAAATTAGGCAAATAAAAATACAGGGTGCCCAGCTGGATGTGAATTTTAGATAAAGAGCAAATAAATTTTAGTGTAAGTATGGCCATGCAAAATCTGGCACATACAGATATATGAAAATGTATTTACTATTTATCTTAAATTGAAATTTAAACAGACATCTTGTATTTCAGCAGAAACCTTCTAGCACATTCATTAATACAACTTTTCATTGTTGTTGTTTTTTTCCTTCTCTGTCTCACTTTTCTTATAACCTAATTTGAGATTTTAGGCTTACCTACCAAGTAAACGGATACTCCAGTCATCATTTCAATGTCTTGTTTTGGAGAAATTTTACCAAATGTATGACTGATATAGCAATTGAAGCAAAAGGAAGTGGGATAAAAAGATTACAGTAAGAGTTGGGGAAGAGTAATACTAGTTAAGACTGGTTACATTTGGTGGCTATTTTTCATATGAAATAGAAAAACAAGCTATTTATGGTCAATCCCCCATGTACTTATGCAGCCTTATCATGGACTACAGGAGCCAGTGCCTCTGTTGGTGAAGATTACTCTGTTTATTATTATTAAAGATGATGATGATAGTAAAGTTGGATATATAATGTTATATTAACTTCAAGTATACAACATAGTGATTCAGCATTTATATATCTTATGATGTGATTACCACAGTAGGTCTAGTAACCATCTGTCACCATGCAAACTTTTCACACTATTATTGACTATATTCCCCTTCATCTTTTTCACCCATTCCTCCACTTCTCTAGGACCCATTAGTTTGTTCTTTGTTTCTATGAGCCTGTTTTTGTTTTGTTTGTTCACTTATTTTAATTGTTACAGTATTTAATTACAGTATTTCTTAGATGCTATAATCAGTGCTCCATAGTATTTTTTGCAGAACAAGAGGATGCTCTAATAAAAAGGTTAGACAAAAGTTTTGAGAGAGATGATATTTATTCTAATCCTAGAATGGATCAGTGTTATAGGTATTATGAGTGAATAGGAAATTTATCCATTAATACTCAGGTGGCTAGAGTACAGCAATATCTAGACTTAAGCAAGTTTTAATTGAATATGCTAATTGAGAACCTCTGAAGTTACTGAAGTGGAGAGCTGTGATAAAATTCAAAGTGCTCAGACTCCCTGGAGGACAAGAGGATATTGGATTCTTTCAGTAAAGAAATGATGCATGTAAGTGTATAGATACCTTCAAACTCTTGACATAATAGGCTTTTCTGGCCAGTAAAATTAACAACTTTTAGGCCTTGGTGACTCTCAATGCTAAGAGAAGTCAGTCCCCAATTACATCACTGTCACAGTCACTGTAGGAGAGGAAATGCATCAATTTAAAGGAAAGTTGAACAAGCTACTTTATCTCACTAATATTTTCTTTTCATTCTCAGGAGTTATCCAGAAATATCTTGCTTTACATAATAAGGAATGAAATATACTTTTCCATGCCCCTGCTATTGTCATCATTTATTTAAAAAATCTACTGTAAAATTACTACCAGAGCTAAAATTAATTATAATATTAGTAAAAGTCAGTTTCTAAGAGTGCATTCTTAATTTGACAAGGCAGTGTGTGACTTGATGTTCTTTATTTGGATAAATAAGGGAAAAATTTAAAGAAAAAGTTATATTTTTATGAGATTAAAAGCATTGACTATAGAGATCCATGTTGTGTGGCGTTTCTGATAAAATCCAGAATGACAGGAAAAACAGTGCATTTGGAATATGAGACCTGACAATTGACTGATGAATCTGATCAGTCAGTTATCACAGACAATTATCCCAGCTTCAACTTTCTGTGTCAGTTTCCTTATGCAAAAAATGAGGGTAATGTTGTCCCTGTGGTTGGGATCAACAAGTAATTAACATGTGTAAAGACATTTGAATAGTGAGTGACTGGTACGAAAGAAATGTTCAGTACATATCAGCTCTTGGTTTACAGTTGGTACTACACTTCTCAAATATAAACATTAGATGAACCAGCAGAATTTCAATAATACCCTGAAGTAATGTCATAAACAAACGAACAAACAAGAATTCTGTTAAGGAAGAAACAGCTCAAAAAATTACGTTGATTAAATATGCAGATGATATACTCAGGAACACAAATAATAAACAGGCATGCATCAAAAGCTACCCATAGAATTCAAAGAAAGAAGACAGAGCTGAGCCTTTAACCTACAGCTCTAGGCAATTTATCTCCATAAATGAGGTATAAGGACCGTGACATAAAGAATTTTATTTGGGGGTAGGGAGGGCCAGGGAGTCAGTTTTATTGAAGTATAATTTGTATATATCAAACTTTACCCTTTTTAGTGTATAATTCAAGTTTATCAAATATCTGTGGATGTGTAACTGCTATCATAATATATATATATATATATAGTATATTTCCATCATTCAAAAAGTCAATCAGTTATAGTAAATTGTTTCTCTTGATCCATGGCCCTTAGCAACCACTAATCACCTTTTTGTCACTACAGATTTTCTTTTTCCAGAATTTTATATAATAAATTATACAAGCTATAGTTTTAGTTTCTATCTTGTTTAACATACCAAAAGTTTCTAAGATTCATCCATGTATTGCATGGGAATTTTTGGTTTAATTATTGCAGTGTTTTTTTAACTGAGAAGGGCTATGTCTTAAAAACTGTTGACACCCATCCAACTAAGGTAAATAATCTCATAGAAGAAAGAACTGATAGGTGAAATCAATACATTACATTAACTATGGCTTTCAATTCACACACACCAAAAGAATCCCTAGGTTTATTCACAAACACACTCACACAGTTGAGGACTATTGCAATATCCTCCATTACTAGATACTGCAGAAAGGAGCTGGCAAAAGTTTGTTTGATATGTAAGTCCATATATTGTACATAAACAAAAACAGAACTACTTTAATAGATATATTCCAAGGGTGGTAATTAAAAAAAAACAAACTAAAGAACTAAAAGGCACTAAGATAGGTATAAGATACCTGTAGAAACAATATGGCTTCAGTGTGTCATAATATTTTTTGAAAATTCCAATTTGTTATTACTATGTTTGTTCTACAAGTCATATTTTAGGGAGAATAAAGATATGAGAAAAACTAATTTTTATGTGTACATACATGTTTACCACTTCTGATATTATTAGCTTGTGTAGATGCAAATTTCCATCTGATATTGTTCTTTCCCCCAAAAAACCTTCTTTGACAATTCTTAATACGGAGGTCTAAAGGTGATGAAGTCTCTCAGCTTCTGACTATTTGTTTTAAAGGGTCTTGGTTTTGCCTTTATTTCTAAAAGTTATTTTCGTTGATAATAGAATTCTAGGATGAGAGTATTCTTTTTCCTTCTAGCACTTAAAGATGTTCCATTGCCTTCTGACCTGCATAGTTTTTAAGAAGAATACATTAACTCTGCTTTCTGAGAAATGATTCTACCCCTCTCTCTGACTATTTTTAAGGTGTGTTTTTTTATCACTGTCTTTGGCAATTTGATTATGATTTGTCCTGATAAGAATTATCTTGTTTCTTTGGCTTAGGTTTCATTTAACATCTTGGATCTGTAATTTAAAACTTTTATCAAATTTGTAAAATCTTAACCATTCTTTTTCAGCTATTCCCCATCACTACCCATGTTAGATTGTTTGGTACTGTTCCACAGGTTATTGATGTTCTATTGAAATTATTTCCATTCACTTTTATCTCATTTGTTTATTTTCAATGGTTTCTTATATATTTCTAGGTCTTTATGTTGCTTTTGTAGTGTGTAATATGCAATTAATCCCATTTAGTCTATTTTTCATTTCAGATATACAGTCTATCTTAAAATTTTTAACTTATATCTAAAATATCTTCCATTTTCTTCTTTATTATGATATTTTCCTTTATATCATGAATATACTCATGATTTACAATAGCTGTATATTTTTGTCATTTCTATATTCCTTTTAATTGATTGATTTCTACTCCACCCCCAACTTCTACACATAATGGGTCATATATTCTTGCTTCTGTAGACATATGTATACTTTGATGTCTTATTATATATTATATTTGTGCATACAATAAAAAAGAAATTGCAACAAATTTATTTAGGTATCCTTAATATCTTAATAGGCAGGATTTTATGCTTCATAGTTTTGTTCTTTTTTTTAACTTAGAATTAACAGTGTCCAAAAAGTTTCCATGCAAGATCAAATTCTCTGTTTCCTGTACTTTTTGGGAGTAAAATTTCTTCACAAAGTGCATACTGCCACTATTCTGCAAGATTAGATGAAGAGACTTTCTTCATCTCACAAGAACATATCAAGAAAGGTATTCGGAAAACTGACAGTATGCATATTTTCCACAAATTGTATTTAATTTTTAAACTTAGAAAATATGTTTCAGTTATCTCGTCACTTCATATGCAACAGATCAAGTTTGCATATGTCATGCAACAGTGTAATATCTGCCTCTTGACCAGGATCACCTACAAGGTACTTTCAATTTTAAGGCCCATCCTGATTTCATAAAGTTAACAAAGCGGAAAATAAGTGCATCTAAGAACCAATGAAATATGATTTAACCAGCTTTACATATATGGATACTCACTCATGTCATAATTTGAGTGTTTCTCTGGGGTCTCTAACTTTAAAATATGCCCTCAAATTATTTACAATGGCTGCAAAGCTATCAAATTTGTTAACTCAAGGCTTTGCATTTTCCAAATGTTCTAAAGTATAAAATCTGTACGAAAATGCATTTTAAGTTTTTAGCTTAAGTTTGTGTAAATAGAGGATTAAACATCCACTAAGGGTAAGGGGAGAGTGGGAGAAGAGTCAGGAGGGAGCCAAATATATGGTGATAAAAAGAAAACTGACTCTGGGTGGTGAACACATAATGCAACATATAGACAAGGTACTATAGAATTGTATGCCTGAAACCTATGTAATTTTTACTAACCAATGTCACCCCAATAAATTGATGAATAAATAAATAAAAAGTACATACATACATATTTTTAAAAATGTGACGTAAAGCAGTGGTTTTCAACTGCTGGTTCATGGACTGGATCTCATCATCCAGAAATTTCCTGCTGGTTCGTGAAATATTTTTATATTCTCAGGATTTATTTATAAGAGAAGAATAAATTTACTTCAGTGTGACTTAAAGTATTTCACAGACTGGCAGGAAATTTCTGGCAGACCAGACCCAGTCCATGGAGCAGAGATTGAAAATCACGGATGTAAAGAATAAGGTTACAGAAAGCAACAGGCTTGATTTGGAGTGCTAGAATCTTCTGTACTCAAGAAACTTTCTTATCCTCAACAAGATGCATTTCTAAAATAAAGATAGGAATAATATCTACCTCACAAATTTGTTGTGACCATTAAGTGGAACAAGCCATGTTAAGGGTTTTACTATAGTGAGTATCTATTAAGCAGTCATTGTATGGTAACTCTTATCAGATATATAATCTTGAACCAATTGGTTCCCTTCTCTGAGCCTCAAATTTATTTTGTGCAAAACAAGGATGATAGTGAAGATCATTTCTAAGTTACTCTTACTATTGCCAAGACTTTTTTTATGATTTTAATCTTCAGGTAGTTTTTGCTTTTATGGTAGTGGTTATTGCTATGGAACCTCAAAATGATGTATCAAAACCTACAGGGAGAAAAGAATGCTGTAATACTTCAAATATTTTTTTCCCTTAAAAACAGCTTCAAGGAGTCACTATCTGAGGATTGGCGGGTACTGCCTTGAATATTTTATAAAGTACAATATAAAAATATGATTATAAAATATGATAAGTGTGAATATGGTTAACTATTCAGGTTGTCCTGAAGTGTAACTGGCTTTTATTATATATTTAGAAGTCCTTTCTGAAAAATGAAAATGGCTAATTGAGCAAAGAAAATAAAATGCTAACCTGACATGTTGGATTTAAGAGACACACAAAAATTTCTGGCATGTATACCTAAATCTCCAAGTTTATTCTGGTTTAGATTTTAGATAAATACAACAAAGAATGCAAGCTGGTTGAACTTTGATGAATAAATTTATAACATATTTAGCTGTTTGGCTAATGTACTGTCTTCTATCAATTAGTTAATTGGGAAGGCAGGACTTTTCTAAATACTAACCACATCTCCTCTTTGTGATCTTTTTATACTAATTTCTAATGCAAATTCAGTGTCATATTATTTACCTTTACAACTCAACTTAAATAGAATGAAAACTTAAGGATTTTTGATGTCAAAGAAGCTTCCAAAGCAAATAAAACTGTTGTTCTTACAAGAACTCATTATAAGCTTTTCAGGTGAACTTAATTTAAAACTTGAAATGAATCATAATAGATTTTTAACTTAGCAACACAGTTTTATCTTTCATCTAGTATCATATGTAAATAATTTGTTTTAAGAAATTAATTTTTGGGGAAGCCGGGATGGCTGGCTCAGTGGGTTAAGCGCTCACTTTGCAGCGCCGGGGACTGAGGATCGAATCCCTGCCCCGCCCGTGAGGAACCATATGCTGAACTGGGAGCTCCCCCAGTTCAGTTCTCTCTCTGTCTCTGTCTCTGTATCTCTCTCTCTCTCTCTCTCTCTGTCAAAAATAAAAATAAATAAATAAAAATATTTTAAAAAGAAATTAATTTTTCATAAAAACTGAAGTTATTGGCTTAGAAGCCAACACCTTTCAGTTCCACATAAAAAATATTTTTCTATTGCATTATATATTTGCCTGCTTTTAAAGTTGTCATGTAGAAT
>PVKE010047887.1:0-11770 GCA_004027555.1 Craseonycteris thonglongyai | reverse complement strand
TATTAATTAAATAAGTATAAGCATCTACAATGGGGCAGGCTTGAAGACAGAAAAACTTACATAAAGATATCATTAGCTTATACCTAATGCCTCCTGGATTCTGTTGCTAAGTAATAAGGTATGGTTCTCTAAACACATTTTAGACTAGGGAGGTTCAACATTTTTGGCTTTCCTGGGCCACATGGGAAGAAGCATTGTCTTGGGCCACACATAAAATGCACTAACACTAATGATAGCTGATGACCTATAAAAGAAAAATAACAAAAAATCTCATAATGTTTTAAGAATGCTTACAAATTTGTGTTGGGCCACATTCAAAGCTGCCCTGGGCCACATGCGGCCACAGGCTCTGGGTTGGACAAGCTATTTTAGACTATCTCACAGGACAAAAAAAAAAAAAAAAAGAGTTTCTTCTTTGCAAATGTCTCTTCAGTTGGAAAACATAATTATGCTTGCCACATTTCCTACTGTTTGGTGTCATGCTGTACTGAATTCACTGAAGGTAGTCATTGGCAGTGCGGACGGGAATTCTGTCACAAAGCATAAGAGTAGGCATTACTCTGCCAGACTTTCTCCCTGTATTTCTAAGAATTTTGCATATTACTACCAACATAATCCTCACTCTTGATTTATCTGTTGTGAGCAAGAATTAAACTTGTTGATATATGTGGGTCTAGAGAAGAAAATCCAGTTGAAAGTTATGAGATTCCTCAATCTTCTTATAAAGTAAAACATGTTCAGGATGCTAGGTTAGCTCAGTGGTTGAGCACTTGCTTCACAATTGCGGGGTTCAGGATTCAGTTCCTGGCCCCAGCCCATGCAAACCCATATGCTGAAATGTGGCACAACTGTTAACAAGCAGGATGGCTCTAGGGTGATGGTTCTTGCTTCCCACGTGTGAGGCCCCAGGTTTAGTTCCCGCTCCATGGGGAACCACATCCACCGGTGTGGAATGAAACCATGTCACAACTAAATGATGTACAACTATGGAGACTGCTCTGGGACCTCCCTACTTTCTCTCTCTCTCTCTTTCTCACACACACCTCTCAAACAATAAAGTAATTTTTTTTTAAAGAAAAACATGTTCCAGTTCTTCAGAAGTCTTGGGATTTCTTAATAATATATGTGACATTTAGTGGGATCAATATGCCCAAATTACCGATCACTTCAATTTAAAACCTATTGGCCAATTCAGGAAAGGTAAATTAGTCATGTCAATAATTCATTACAGTTTCTGCACTTTAAAATTAAAAAGACTTTTCCCAGTGAGTTATTCAGTAAATTAATCTTATGGTGCGCATACACAGCCCTAATTGATTAATCCTGCTGAACCTGAGATTGAGATGCGTGGATGTACTGTGTGACTTTAAGCAAGTCATATAACTTTACTAAGGCATTTCTCCTAGTGTTCTGCTTTCCCCGAACTATCAAAATGAGCCTTGCAATAGCTATACATCTCTCTTCCCAAATATATCCCTTTTCTTCCCACATACATTTCTTACAGGAATGATTTGAGCATTGTAGTAGAAGTCTGTAAATTAATTAATCACAGTAACTCTTCAAACTTCTGTAAGTCACACTCTGGATACATTGTAGACACTTTGGTGGGTGCATTAATCCTTCCCTCTGGTCCACTAGGGTACCACATCAGATTTTAATCCCCTTTGTTCTGAACAGAAATCAACAACTATCTAAAAGAACTAAAATGACCCAAGGACTTGATTTGCCCCTCACTCAGCAAAGTAAACTTCATTATAATAACAAACATCGATATGTAACTTAGGATAATTTACCAAAACCTGTCATTTGCATTATCTCATTTGTTCCTGTTCTATATGGGAGATAAAGTAGATTAGATTAATATTTGTAGTTTACAAATGAGGAAACAGGGGCTCAAAAGCCCAGTGCTTATTAGAGCTATCCAACACACCATCGAGGTAGCATTTGAGGCAGCAACGACCTGTCTCTTAAGCAGAATTCTGACTCATTCTCTTTATGTGTATTAAAGGGAACTGTTCTAATTCCCTTCATGGGCTGGTGAATGCAGACAGTGGTGCTCCTACCTAATTCTACTTACAGAAGTGGGGAGTCGTTCCCAGTGGGGACTCAGTGTGAAAGCTCGCAGCACCCTCTGAGGGCCCTGCCGTATCTTTCTGAAATAGAGAGGCTAATGGTGTTTTTTCTCTTACTAACCACTATACTATGCAAGAACAGATTAAAGCTGTAGTTGTTTTTCTTCCAAATAGATCCTTTCTTAGGATACTGTTTGATGAATCCTTTGCAATCAACTGGAGGATAGGTGAGTCTGAGGTTGCCACTTCAGTGACCACATAATCAATTGAGAAAGATTGCATGAACCAGAGAACAAACAATTGGAACAATAATTAAACAAAATAAAAGGAAGTAGAGGTAAGGTATTGCATGTGTATTTTCAGAATCTTGATACAAAATAAGAGACTGAGTTAGGCATGAGAGGAAAGTCAGGTTTTACTAACAATGTTTGTGTATGATCTTTTGCAATAAGGTCCAGACTTCTCATTCAGTAGAAGAGAATGGCATTCAGTGAATGGCACTCTCTTGGCACAAGGTGCTACCAATACAGATACAGTTCCTGAATTCAGAAATGGGATTGGGGAAATAAGCCTACAGTGGGCAGTGAGTGATAATGGGAAAAGGCAGGCACGTGCAATCAATCCCAGATGTGCCCTCTACATGTTTTGCCATTTCTCTGGGCTTCAGTTTCAAAATCTTTTAAACATAACACCCACTTTATAGCGTTGTTTTGAAAATTAAGGGTTATTAAAGTGGTAGGCACTCAGAACACGTCCGAAATGGTTGTTGGTTATTAGGTCTCCAGTAGTTGAGGGTGGACAGTTCAGCTATCTTTACTGTGGGCATGAGCAGAGAAGAAATATCTCCTTAATAGACAAGTGTACTCTAGAGACTTCCTTCAGAAACTGAGAAATTACTTCAGCAAGATTGTTAATGATTTTTTTTCTTCTGAGAAAGGATTCCTTTAAACAATTCATTCTTGTAGAAATAGAAAACCTATTCTGATACCTTGAATAATAAATAAGCTATAAGCTGCTGCCTAATTTATTTTTATTCTAAATCTTTTAGTCAGAAAAACTCCAATCATGAAGAAGGTGCTCACAAACATTTAGCATATAAATGAACAAAAAATAGTCTTGTTTTATGTCATGAAAGTATTTGGATAGATACTGCACATTCCTCATTAGACATTCTGTCATGAACTTCTTGTATTAAATGTATTACAACATATAAAAATCGGTTTTCCACTGGCATTCTAGGGTGTCTTCCTTTGTTGTACGTAATAGTAAGGAGCTAAGTAAAACTATAACAGCAATAACATAAAAATGCTTATTGATGCTTATTATTTTTCCAAGCATCACAGCAAGTTATCCCACATAACAACCCTTGAGACAGGCATCCTGGTCACCCCATTTGACAGAGGATGCAATGAAGGCATGGATAAGTTAATGTGATGTATGTTGGCATTACATTTGTTTAAAGTCAATTAGCAGCTGTTTGATAGTAATGAAAAATACTTATTTTAATTATCCTTTTAGAATTAATATAGTGTTTTCATAGGATAATGTAGGCTCTAGCCCTGCTCCTCATTTAAAATTACAATACTTTAGTCTTTACCACCTAATAGGCTATGCCAACAGTCAGAAGTTCTGGGTTCAAGTCTCAGCTTTGTTACCCATTGATGAGAATGAGGGTATTTTCCATACGTACATAAAAGTTGTCCTCACCCATAGGGTGACAACCTGCTAGCTGTGATGAAGAGAATGCACTGACAGAAGCAAGCATAAGAACTCAGTTCCTCCAGGACAAGAGGCAGATTTATTATATCTCTCAAAGCAATAATTTGTTTTCTTGCCTGTCATGATATACATGGGTCAGTGAAGGGGCAGTTCCTTGGACATACTTGGAAATTAACAAGCAATAAATAAAATTCCACCTTTTTCTCTCTCACTTGAGTGAGTACACTAAATTGCTAATGACTAAGATGAAAATAGATCTGCTGTAATTTATTTAGGAAGGAAACCAATCACAGATTTTGTCCCCCAAACATTATTGTCAATAAATCATTTGAAAAACATGCCAAAAACTGATGGAAACAATACAGGGAGTGTTAGATAACTTAGGGTGTGTGCTCGATAATTATTTGTTGAATTGAATATGTTTAGAAGAAAGAAAGAAGCCAAACAACAGCTATTTTTTTTAAAAGATTTATTTTTATTGTTCTTGACAGAGAGAGAGAGAGAGAGAGAGAGGGAGACAAAGTGAAGTGGGAGGGCCCAGAGCAGTCTCCATAGTCGCACGTCATTGGTTTTCTATATAGTTTCATTCCACAAGTGGACATGGGGCTACACAGGGTGGGAAATGGGCTGGCGGCCTCCTGCATAGGATGCTTGCCCTGGTAAGAACCGAACTGGGGGTGCATCCCAGTTCAGCATGTGGATCTGCACAGTCCAGGGACAGGACTCAATCCTTGGACCCTGGAGTTGCAAGGAGAGTGCTGAGCCATTCCAGCACCCCACCAGCAGCTAATTTTATTCCTTGATAGCATCTAATAGCAACAAAGTAAATATTTAGGAGATGCCAGGAGGCTCAGCGTGTTGAATGCTCACTTTGTAGCCCTGGGGTCCAAGGATTGAGTTTCAGTCCCGGCCCCGGCCTGTGTGGACCCATATGCTGAACTGTGGTATGCTGGCCACATGGGGAGCCCCCAGTTTGGTTCCTGCTGGGGTGAGCTTTCGTGTTGGAGGCCCCCGGCCCAGTTTCTACCCTGTGCAGCTTTGCACCCACCTGTGTGAAGTGAAACTATGTGGAAAAACTGATGATGTACAGCTATGGGGACTGTTCTGGCCCCTCCCCATTCTCTCTGTCTTTGTCTGTCAAAAAAAATAAAATAAATCTTTAAAAAAAATTTTTTAAAGAAGTGAATATTTAAGCATATTTTGCTTAAAGAAAACCATAATGTTATTGAGGGTGGTGGGGTCATAAATACTCAATTCTCTTTTTTCTGATACTAACAATCCTTTTCCTATAAAGACCTTCTCACAAAAAGTTTTAAAATTTAAGATTTATGTTTTAATCTTATTGTAAAGATAATATTGTAACAAAAGGTATAAAAATGGGAAATCATTAGCCTATTATTCTTCATTTATTTGGTTTTTTGTGTGTGTATGTTTTTGAAAGCATTGTCTATAGTGATAGATATCATAGCTCTAATATGCAAACAAGAAATGGAAGAATCCTATGGGTTGCCATTTGAGAATTCAGGGGGATGGATCTATTGATAAAGGAGATCCCCTCAGGGATGCCAGGATAGCTCAGCGGTTGAGTGCTTGCCTTGGAATCATGAGGCTCGGAGTTCAATTCCCGGCCTAGCCTGCGAAAACCCATATGCTGAACTGTAGTGCAACTGGTAACTGTCAGGATGACATAGTGGCGAAGGTTCTCTCCTTCTATGTGGGAGGCCCTCCCCATGTGGCCCCACATCCACCTGTGTGGAATGAAACTATGTCACAACTAATGATGTACAACCATGGAGACTGCTCTGGGCCCTTCCCACCCCCTCCTTCTCTCAAACAATAAAATACATCTTTTAAAAAAAAGAAATAAAAGAAAAAGCAGACCCCTCTTGTCCACAGAATATCTAAAAAGCTGCCTTAAGACTTATTGAAATCCATATTTATAAGAATATCATTATATAAGCATAAAAGAGAAAAGCAAAGCAAAATGAAGCACACATATCCGATTTACCTGAATTATAAATATTGCATAAACAGGACAAGAAAATTCAGTACATAAACTGGTTTGAAAAGGGGACACCGGTTGAACTGAGACATTGTATAGGTAGGTTGTAATTAGTTGCTAAGTGTTACTTGTAACCAAATACAATCCTTTCACTACCTCCCTCCAGCCTCTTCCCTCCAATCTCATGTGTGCAGAAAGATACAGCCTGAGGATCCAAATAAATTGGTGTCTGCACAGTATGAGGGGAGATCCATGACTTAAGGTCCCAGACCTGTCAGAAATTAGTTGTATGACTTTGGGCAAGTTACTTAATAAGAATTCTGAGCCTTAGTTTCCTCAAACATAAATTGGGAAAAATAATGGCATCTAATTTATAATGTGGTAGTGCATGCAGAATACTTAGGGAAGTACTAAGTGTACAGGAAACAACGATACATGTTACCTTTGCTTTTTAATTGTTGATTTTGCTGTTGTTATGTTTAAAAAGCTATCTATCTAGGATACTTCAATATTAGATACATTATTGGGTATTATGTGTTCAACTACGATGTTAGTTATGTGAAATGACAAAATGTTCATTTTTAACACATATCATTGCTGAAACCCAATACAAATTGCTTCTCAAATGAATAATTTAGTACCATTGTATGGTAACTTTACTGGTTCTGTTGTTTCCTCTTAACCTAAGCCATTGTCATTGATCAGAAATAGCTATTTTTCACTGGAAGTGACAGAACCCTTCAGATGCCACCTCCACTAATCAGGAACAGAATTTGTATATTGGAACAGCAAAATAATTAAACAAAAACTAAATTAAAATCACACCATTTGGAATGTCAACCAAGTCTCTCTCTCTCTCCTCTCTCTCTTTAAGACACACACACCACTTAATTTTAATTAGCAAAACCTAAGAATGATAATGTCAAGAGTTAGGAACTACTTATCACTAATAAAACATCAGTAGCACTGACACATGTAACAATAATAAAAAAGCCAGACAAGTTTTCAAAGATGAAAACCTGCTGTTGAAAGGTGAGAAAGGAAAGAGTGGTGGCAGGTTTATATAGCAACACACCTCCAATCATGTCCCTATTTATGTTCCCCCTTGGTAAACACGAAAGGCTTTATTCTGGGAATCTCAATGATGAAAAGAGGTTCACAGTCTTCACATCTCACAAAGGTGACAGGTGTAGTAGCTGAGCCAATAGAACATTCGGTGCTTTCATCGAAGACCTTAAAGTTCTAAAAGAGGATTCAAAGCCTGTCGGAGGATCTATCTTATTGTGGCAATAATTACTTGGCTTCAGTTCAAACTTTCAGAAAATAAGGAAGCATTAAGGTCTTGTGGACATAGAATGTTACTAAAAGAATCAATATGTATGTATTTACTATGCTAATCAAAATTAAGACTAATTAACATCCACTGAGTTATGACACTATATACAGAGCTGGGAAATACTTTAACTATTCAGGACAAAATGATTAGAGAAGCAGCTCTTTGTCTGCTTGAATAATCTGAATGTAATGTCGCCTTTGATCTTTCCTATTTACCCATGCCCCTAGCTCCAACCGAACCTTTCAATTTGGCTAAAGATCACATTTACCTTTACTCACCCAACTACTAAATATTAATGACTCTTGAAGTGAATGTGTGTGTGTTAATTTTATCTTGGAGGGAAATTTTACTCAACCAATAACACTTTCACCCAGTTGGTAATACTCTGCAGACAATGTAGTACAAGATGATTTCACTATCTTAAAGTCAGCGATTCTTTTTTATTTATTTATTTATTTTTTGACAGAGAGAGAGAGAGAGAGAGACAGAGAGACAGAGAGACAGAGAGACAGAGAGACAGAGAGACAGAGAGACAGAGAGAGAGAGAGACAGAGAGAGAACTGAACTGGGGGAACTCCCCAGTTCAGCACATGGGTCCGCATGGGCTGGGGCCGGGATTCGATCCTCGGTCCCTGGTGCTGCAAAGTGAGCGCTTAACCCACTGAGCCATCCCGGCTTCCCCAAAGTCAGCGATTCTTAACAAAATTAGTTGTTTATCCATGCACATTTGTATAGATTCCTGTCAGCCATGTGATAAATAGGTATAAGTGTGGGTAAATTGAAGAAGGAAAAGCATCAAAAGATGTACACTCAGGAAGGTTTGTGTATGAGACAAATGACATACTTGAAGAGCATGGGTTTAAAAAATGTGTTTTTTCTGCATGTGTATATGTATGTGTATATATGTCTTTAGCATAGGTAGATATATGGAGGATATACTCGGGATGCAACAATCTAGCATAATTACAAACCTGATCTATGCAGTTCAATTTTTTGTATTCAAATCCAAGTTCCAATATTTATAACCTGTGTGACCTTATTTATAACCGGACTCCCTTTGCCTTAGGTTCCTTTTTTTAAAGATTTATTTTATTATTTTTGACAGAGAGAGAGAGACAGAGACAGAGAGAGACAGAGAGAAGGGGGAGGGCCCAGAGCAGTCTCCATGGCTGCACATCATCAGTTCTTGACAAAGTTTCATTCAAGACAGGTGGGCAGGGGGGCTGCGCAGGGCGGGAACCATGCCAGGTGCCTCCCGTATAGGAGGCACACCCCTGTGAGTTGGGGGCTGAACTGGGGGGCCTCCCACATGGGAAGCTCTCCCAGCAAGAACCGAACTGGGGTCATACCCCAGTTCAGCATATGGGTCTGCATGGGTCTGGGCTTGGATTTGATCCTCAGAACTCGGGGCTACAAGGCAAGTGTTCAATGGGCTGAACCATCCTGGCATCCCCTGCCTTTGCTCCTTATCTATAAAGTGGGCATAGAATTATATGTACCTCATGAAGTTGTCCTGAGAATTAAAGGAATCATTTAAAAGGGTTTAGCCTTGGCACATCGTCATGTTATCTACACCAAAAAGCAAGGATACGTGCTTTGAGAACTATAACTGTGCTTGCTATGTCTGTGTCAGAGAACAACACTGTCTCTGTCTCGTGTGCATTTAATATGTTCTTCTTTCTCCCCCTGTAAATGTCGGCACCTACTCCATCATTAGAATACAGTAATAGTAAGAATAGTTGGAAGTGAGAGGACATCCTAATGAGAATCATGTGTGCCTTTGGTTGAGAAGCATATTAAACACATTAGCACAAAATTAACATGCACAAAAATTAAGCTGAAAACCTAGGTGAAGACTTGTTAAATCCTTTGAGAAAACAAACTTGAAAACTCATAATTCAAAATTATTTAAAAACTTCCCTATTTTTCAACGTGATATAGGCATTTTAAGTTATGTGTATATTAAGGCATTCTCTCCCATATATTAGAAGTGCAGACTTATTTATGATTCTCCAAGTTTACCTTCTTCTATATATATATTGCAACTCTTTCTTTCATTGACAAATATAGAAGACTTGTACAGAATTAGAATAGATTTTCATATATTAAATCCTCACACTTAGTAATTATTATTTTTCCAATTCTCTATGCCTAAAATGTTTTTTATAAGATATTCATCAACAACATATCTAAACCTATATGCAACTATGTTGCTCATTTTGAAAATAAAGATCTGATTATTCAACATTTAGTTAATCGTACACATAGGCATACTGCTATGGTCAAAGAGAAGAGGTGAAAATCTTCAGTAACTATTGCTCAGAATACTTGCTTCTTCTTAATGTATCAGGTTAAATGGCCTCATCTCTACCCATCTGCTTGTTTTCCAATTTATAGGCTTTAAAATCTTTACCACAGTCTACATTTAAAAAACCCAATTTACAAAGGCTATTATAATACAATTTGAAAATTCATTGATTTGTGAACAAACATCATTACTTATGCCCTATCTTACTTTGCTTTAGTACAAAATTCTAAAGCATTGAGACAGGATTGTACAGTACTTAGCAGAGCACCTTGTGACTGAGCCCTTTCTTTTCCTAGACATTTGATAATGAGCAAAGCTCAATTAACTTGCCCCCTAAAAGAATAATGATTAAAAGTATAACCTCATACAGTTGTCTTGAGAATTAAATGAGATAATAAATATAAAGATCTTAGAGTTTCAATCATAAATTAAGTCCAATTAGGAGTTATTATTTTTTTCTATTCTCTATGCCTAAAATAGACTCTTTTCCTATCTCCCAATTACAGAACCGATATTCATATTTCAAACATAAAAGCAAGTGATTTCTTTGTAAATCCTTTAAGACAGCTCCAAGGAAGTCAAGCACATAATTCCGTATGGAGTCACGGGTAAGCATCACTGTGGGAAGGCAGAATGGTGCTGGTGAGAGAAACAAGACAAGTTACATAGGAGATGGACTAGCTCCTATCCTGGGATGGGAGCTATTTGAGCTGTTCTCATCCCTGAATCCTCATCAGCACCTTCACAGTCTGAGGAGATGGACCATCTGGGATGGAAAACGGGGATTTATAAATCTTGGGAAAACAAAGGACTGGGATATTTCTGTTGGAAATTTTGGATCTTTCCCTTGCTCTTTTATTCTTTGCTCTGGTAATGTTTATTGTATGTATAGTACCTGTAGCTGAGACAGGGTACAAAACAAAAGCATGTTATGCAGGCTGGCTCTAGGCTCAAGGGAGAAACCACGGGCACTATGAAATTCATTTGAAACATTTACACTTCTTTGGATATGAAAAATTCACAGATTCAGGGTGAAATGTCAGAATATAAATACAGGGTCCATCAGAAGTAACATCCATTTTTTTATGGACTGTAATGTATACCAATTCTTCCATTACAGAATCATATGCATGTAATTCTATAACATAACAAGCACAGTCTATGACATTTTAGGTAAAATGTTAAAATTGTGGTCCATCTCATGCAAGACAAGGCAAAGCCTTATGACGTTACAGCGTTGCTTCTCCAAGACTCCATACAACTAGAATGTATTAGAACATCCCTGATTTTGTGTTTCTTAATCTGATTGTCAAACTTAAGTGCTTAGAATATTTCACACAAACATCCATCCAGTCAACTGATGAGTTCTCAGATGTTTTATGGAGAGAGAGAGAGGAAGAGGCAGGGTGGGGAGAAAGAGAGAGATCATAAAGCAAAAGATAGTGAAGAGATGAAACATAAAGGAAGTACGTATAAAATGAAAGCAAAAAATGAGAGAAGACAAATATGAGAGGATTAAACTTAGAATTTAAAAGAAAATACTCAAGAGTCAAATAAATACATAAATAAAATCCAATGTACACTACTTAAAAGAAACTGACCTGAAAAAAATGGCACAGAAAATTTTAAAATAAAAGTATGGCAAATGTTTCTCAGACAAAATAAAAGAGCAGAAATAGCTGGCAGAAATATTAGTTTATATAAGTTAGAATTACAAGCAAAGTATTTTAAACAGAACAGAGAATAAAATAATTAAATTATGTATAAAGTTAAAAATGTGTTTTATAAAACTATTAGAATCTGACTAAAACACAATAGCTGAAAGAAATGTAAATACAGCTACA
The DNA here is from genome assembly GCA_004027555.1 of Craseonycteris thonglongyai. Classification (NCBI taxonomy): domain Eukaryota; kingdom Metazoa; phylum Chordata; class Mammalia; order Chiroptera; family Craseonycteridae; genus Craseonycteris; species Craseonycteris thonglongyai. The sequence goes on along the minus strand of PVKE010047887.1, from coordinate 489 downwards.
GATCAGGCAGATTTAAAAAAAATAAATAAGAACAAAGCACGCATCGTAAAAGCTATCCTAAGAAAGAAGGATAAAGCTGAGGACATCTCTCACTGCCTGACTTTTATCTGTACTACAAAGCCTCAGTAATCAAAACAGCTTGGTACTGGCAGAAAAACAGACCCACGGACCAATGGAACAGAATTGAAAACCCAGAAATAAACCCACAAATTTATGGACAGATTATTTTTGATAAAGGATCGAAAAATATACAGTGGGGAAAAGAAAGCCTTTTCAGTAAACGGTGCTGAGAAAATTGGAAAACCACATGCAAAAGGCTGAAGGTGAACTGCGATCTCTCACCATATACCAAAATTAACTCAAAATGGATTAAAGACCTCCAAATAAGAAAGGAAACAATAAATTGCATAGAAGAAAACATTGGCACTAAACTTATAGACCTGGGATTCAGGGAGGACTTTATGAATCTGACCTCAATGGCAAGGGAAG
>PVKE010047886.1:0-11771 GCA_004027555.1 Craseonycteris thonglongyai | reverse complement strand
TCAATTAATGCTTAAAATAAAGTCAAGGAGAAGCCAGGGTGGCTCAGTGGGTTAAGCGCTCACTTTGCAGCGCCGGGGACCCAGGATCGAATCCCAGCCCCAGCCCGTGTGGACCCATGTGCTGAACTGGGGAGTTCCCCCAGCTCAGTTCTCTCTCTGTCTCTGTATCTCTCTCTCTCTCTGTCAAAAACAATAAAAAAATAAAGTAAAATACTAATCTAAAACAAATGTGTATTTATTTCAGAAAAACATGTCCCGTGGATCTCTGAGACAAATATTTCAATCTATGAATTAAAAGGTTTAATCTATTCTACTGTCATGTGCTATCCCTCTGGTATAGAAATATCAAACACCAGTCAATAAAGAGCTCTTTTCTTACTAATCAAACATATATATCATATGATAAATGGTTTCTCAATACTCAACACTTTCTAACAAAAGGTTTAGCATTTTATTTGTTTTGTGTGGGAAAACTAGTTTGGAAATCTGATGACACAAAGGTCAAATACTTCTCTACCTGCATGCTTCCCTGGTCATATCACAGTCATTTAATACACAGTAGCTATAAATAATTCATAAATTTATTTTTAGAATAAACCTTATTATAATTCTTAAGAAATCAGAACTTCCAAAATCCATTCATCAATGATGTCAAAGATAACAAACAGTACTTTTCTGAATAGTTTTCAAGCAGCTACATTCCACTGCTTTCTTAGTAAAGAATCATTATGCAACTAGAGTTGAATACAGTAGTTGGTTCCTAAGATTGATTCAAATTACTAACATGACTAAATAGAGACCATGACTTCTTTAAAAATGTCTAGCAAGGCAAAACACTTTAACTCTTCCACCCCCACTGATTATGGACATATATAATCACAGTATAAATTTTGGAAAATATAAACCAAAGAAAATTAATGAAAAACAAAAATCACCCAGAATCCCACCACGCAAAGATAATGACTATTTAATTTGTTGATGTATTTTTTCCCAATTTTTATCAGGATCATTCTAACATTCAGTTTTGTACCCTGTTTTAACTTGATATTAAAAGTATTTTTCCATGTTGTTAAATGGTTTTCAAAAACACGACTTCTAATTATTACATAGTATTTCATGGTATGATACACTATAACTTACTTAACCATTCCCCCACCATGGGACATTTTCACTATTATAAATAACGCTATGATGAATTACTGTCTGAATCAATTTTATCATATTTTGGCAATATGATTGATATCTGGTTATCTGAAATAACGTATATGGCCTGTGAATACCACCCATAGGCCACATATATAGGAAGAGGGAGATAGCAAAATAATCTCAAAGTTTAAAATATCTCATTTATTTTTATGTTGATGAACTGGATAATAAAAAATAAATTTATAAATATAAAGTACAGTAGTTCCAACAAGGTAATAACCCATAAATGGATCAAATTTTCCCACATAAGAAGTAAATTTCTTTATTCGTTTATTTAACCAGTATTGACTATCTACTAAGTAAGTACCAGGCATTGTTTTATAGCTAGAGATTCAGTAATAAAAAAGATAAAGTCCCTGGCTCCTTGAAACTTATAATCTAGTAGGGGAGACAGACTATAAATAAAGAATGTAATTTCATATAGTAAAATGTGAAAGTCAAAGGAGGAAGAAACAGGTGTGATCATTTGGGAGTGGATAGACACATGTAAAGACCAGTGGCTTCCTATGACCCTTAGGATAAAATCCAAATTCTTTTACTTAGCCTATGAAATGCTCTATAGGAACCAGGGACTCTTTCCCTCTGACCAAATTTAGCCTTTTCAAGCCCTTGTCCTCCTAAGTCTACCCCCACTCCCATGAACTTGCTCTTACCTGAGGGTCATGCCTAACTCTTTCTCATGCCTGTATTCCTTCTCTCATTCTCACTGCTTCACTTCCCCTCAAGGTACACAAGTACTACCACTCTTATTCACTTGGCTTTTACTAGTTTTTCAGATCTCAGCCCTTAAACTTGGTCAAGTGCCACTGCTCTGTTATCCCACGGTATTGCACTGTTCCTCTATCATGGTAATATCACTGGAGCCACACTGTGTTATAGACTTTGTTTATATTCTGTCTCTCACAGTAGGCTGTAAGGTTGACAATATTAGGAACCAGAATGTTATTTCCCATTATCTTTCCCCACACATATGCATTCCAGTAGCAGAGTACAAACCAAAAAATATTTTTTTTTGCTTAATAATCAGTAATTACTGAGCAATTATCTGGCCTGCCCAAAAGACATGATTTGTGGTGCCCTTAAACCAGAACACAGCTAACATGATTGTTCCTCAGCATCTACAAAATGCCACTGAGTTACATAAACCTACTCAGATTACCTTTGACTCATTCATTCACATTAGACACTTAAGGGATGCTGAGAGACAAGTCACAAAGGTTCCCAGTCAAGTCTATTGGGTTGGTCTACTTAAAAAAGCCATTGCTACAGAGCAGAGATGGCAGTGGGACAGAGGTGGGCACAATGGCCACAAAAACCCACAGGGGCATCTCACTAGTCTGTGTTGAGAGGGCAGGGAAACATCAGGGAAAACACCTAAAAGAACAACATCTAGAGCAATGTTTATGATGTGCTATATTTACTTATTCAATAAATATTCTAGGGGTACCTTCTGTGTGTCTGCCACTATCGGAGATACTAGAGATAGAGTATCGAGCAAAAACAGTCTTTAACTTCCCACAGATTACATTGAAGTAGAGACAAACACACAGAAAAAATTGAGTATAAGAGATAGATAGGGGTAAGCTATATGGAAAAAATAAAACAAAAGTGAGCACTAGAGTAAGAAAGGTAGAAGGGTATTATTTTATATAAGGAATTAACTCAGCAGAGAGAAGTCCTCCTTGAGAAAGTGACATTTCAGAAAACTAAAAAAGTAAGTCATGTAGAATCCTGGGTGAAGAGTAGTTGAAGCAGAAAGAGCAACAAGTTCAAAGACTTCAAAGCAGGACAGTATGTCTGAAGAACATCAAGAAGGCAGTGGGGCTAGAAGACAATGAAAAAGGGAGAGAAGAAAGATGTCAGAGGTCATGTAGGATACAGGGCCTTGAAGGCAGGACCACTACCAGCCCATAGTTAGAGTTAGAAAAAGGTACTGTTTCTCTGGGCAGACTTGGGAATAAGAGCAATAGATTGTAGCCTCCAGTCACCTCACTCAGAAATTTAGGCTCAACTCTGAGATAGGAATCCACTGGAAGGCTGTGGGCAGAAGAGCAACAGCTAACTTGCATTTTCAAAGAATCTCTCTTGCTGTTCTATGAAGATAAGTGTCTGTTAGGTGGCTACTGCAATAATGTAAGTGAAAGATAATAGTGGCTTGAATCAGCATGGTAACAGTAGAGGTGGTAAGTATTCTGCATATATATATTGAAAATACAGTCAAGATTTACTGAGGGATTAAATGTGGGTCTGAGAGGTCAAAGATGACCATAAAGCTTTTGGCCTTATAGATTAGGAAAATGGGAGTTGCCATTTATATAAGAAGAGCAATTTCATGATATCAGGAGTTTGGGGCATGCCTATTAAAAATGTATAGAAAACAGGGTATGTGAAGCTGGAGGTCAGGTGAGTGGTCTGAGAGATAAATTTGTAAATCATTAGCATATAAATGTTAAAGTTATGAGATGGAATGAAAATGACCTGGAAAATGCAAAGCAGAGGTCCAAGGACTGTGTTTTGTGGAGTACTCCAAAGTTTCGAGGTCTGGTAGTTCGAGAAGAAGCACTCAAAGAGCCTATGAGAGTGTCCAGGGAGGTAGAAGAGGCATATCCTGGAAGTCAGGTAAAGAAAAGTGTTCCAAAGATGGAGTGATCAACTGTTTCAAATGTTTCTGACAGATCAAATACAATTAACCATTAACTTTAGTAACATGGAGGTTAGTGACCACAAGAGATACTCCACTAGATTGGTGGGGATAAAAGCCCAATAGAAAGGGGTTCTGTCAAAGGCAGAATTGGAGACAGAGTATGGACATCTCTTTCAAGTTTTGTTTTAATGGTGCAAATTAGTTGGCAGAATAAGGGACAAAGAATGTTCCAGGAAGACTAAATGAATTCTTCATAAGTGTCAAAGCATAAGAGAGCATAAGGAAGGAACCACAATTAGTTTTATGTTGTTATAGTATAAAGTAAGTCTGTCCAACCTGTGGACTATGGGCCGCACGTAGCCCAGGACAGCTTTCAGTGCGGCCCAACACAAATTTGTATACTTTCTTAAAGCATTATGAGATGCTTTTTCTTTTTCTTTTTTTAGCTCATCAGCCATCTTTAATGCTAGTGTATTTTATGTGTAGCCCAAGACAATTTTTCCAGTGCTGCCCAGGGAAGCCAAAGGGTCGGACACACCCCTGGTAGAGCAAGTAATAGGTTTGGCAGATTAGGGTGGAAGGGAAGCTGAGACTGAATAGAATACTAAGGAATTTGGATTTTCTCCTAAAGTGAAGTATAATAATGACATGCTCACTTTTACTTTTTAGGATATTTTGAAGGCAAAAGTGAAGGTGGGTTAGAAAAGGACAGACTAGAGAGAGGTTAGAAGTTACATACTAAACCCTTCCAGGAAAAAATTAAGGAGTACTTGGTACCTGAATTTGGGGATGGGGATGCTGAGGGGAAGGCATAGCAATAAAAAAAATGACATTTGTAGGGTACATTATAAAGCATTCCGAGGTTTGTGCAGCCGACAAAGGCCAAAGCAAGGTCGTAACTCACTTCTAATTGGCCGGTCTTGCCAGGACAGCACATTTCATATACTCCGAAATCTTTCTCTTAGGGATCTTTCCACCACTCCCAATGTCCAAATTTGGAATTCTAAATAAGCATCCCGCAGTTTTCTTTCTTGCACGGCTTCATTTTAAAATTTGAAAACTAAAATTTTCAACACATTAAAACCATTTCACACTATATAAGTAGTGGAACATCAGGCCGAGAACCTTCCTTAGCAGAGACTTGAGGGTTGAAGGTGGGGAGGGGCTATAGAGAGAAAAGGATGAACCCGGGCGTTTGAAGACATCCCTTATTTGTCAGTAGGCCTGATGCTCACCGCAGGAATTCTCTTCCCTTGCAGGCCCAAGGAGCGGCTAGTTAATAGATGACTGATCCTCCACTCTCACCTTGTAAGAGGGTGAACGATGCTTTAGTTTTACTACCTATCCCCAGCCTCTTACCCTTTGCTCCCAGTCATTTTTTATCCGTTTTCACCTTCCCCCGAAACCATTACCCCGCTTCACCCTTCCTCCCTCCTCACCTTAATCCCTTTTTCCAAACCCCAACTCCAGAACTTGGAGCTAATAACTACGGAACCCGGAAGTGTGGAACTGCATCCTGGGACAAGTAGTCCTAGCCAAAAGAAAGCAGTGGGGAACTACAATTCCCTAAAGCCACTTCCCTTTCCTCCTTGTCGTCAATGAGGCCCTCCCCAACCCCACTCCTTTTGAAAGAACCCCCATTGTATGGGAAAAGCCTTTTAAAGACATCTTTAAGTTGTTTAAATCTACTCTCTAGAGGTCATTCTGAAGGTTAAAGTAAGAAATAAGCTCAGGCAAGAGAAAAAAGAATTAAAGTTTACGAGCTGGTCTGGCATGGGCTTAGACAGCCGCTGTGACGCACTCAGGCATTTGGTGTGGTCATCTAAGAGGCGGGGCTTCCGGCGGGGGCGCCGGGAAGCCTTGTGGGCTGGCGCGGCGATCTTCCTTTCGGATCCGCCATCTACGGTGAGTGTCGGCTCCTTTGCCACTCTCAGGCTAGCAGCCTTCCTCGTCACCCCATTTTCTGTCCTCAGGTCTAATCCCTCTCTATTTTTTACCTTCACCTCAGGTGGAACCGCCACCAAGATGCAAATTTTTGTGAAAACCCTTACGGGGAAGACCATCACTCTCGAGGTACGGGCCATGTGCTGGAAGAAAGTCAAGGCCTGCAGAAGGGCCTGAGGTGGATTTCGGGACTGGAGTTGCATTTTACCTTAGAGCATGTTTGTTTCTGAGTCTGGGTTCTGAAAACTGGTTTGTTTGTCGGATCATGGGTCCTGAATGCCTGAAGTCTGGGACCGTCGACCTCTCTAGAGGTCCCGGCCTGGTGGCAAAAGCAGTGTTCGCGATGGGGGAGGGAGGCGCAAGCACTTGGTGGGCCGAGAGTCACCGCCTATTTTGGCTGGAAATGCACTCGCCAGTGGCAGATCTGAGAGGTAGCTTGCCCACCGGTGAGTGGTCATGTCTATGGTGAGATTTGAGCTCCATGCTGGGCTCGGTTCTGTAATGATTTTCGAATTTACCTGATCGTTTATTCTAGTTTCTTATGGTGTTACCAATTTTTAAACTCATAGGTTGAACCCTCGGATACAATCGAAAATGTAAAGGCCAAGATCCAAGATAAGGAAGGTAAGTACTATTTTTCCAGTTGAGAAATATTAATCTCCAAGATGCTCCAGCTTCCTATCTGTAGGCGCTAGACACACCTGTTTGGTGGGGTGGGAAGAGATTGGACTAATAAATTGAAATGCTTTTGGAATAACAGTAAACGTTTATGAGCATGGAGCCAAGTTGCATTGCATTTCATGTGTGAATCTAGATGAGCTATTCAATTCTCTAGCAGTTTCCTCATCTGCAAAGTGAAGATTATGTTGACATGTATTAAGTATTGTTATGATTACATGAGGTAAAATTTATAAACATAAAGCTATGCTTAGCCTGTAGAAAGAACTCAGTGATAGCTTTTAGTACCATTTATTTGATTCAAGATTACTTTGTAAAACTTGTTTTGCTGTGACTTAATTTGTTGGGTTGTGTTTTTGTTTTGTTTTTTTTGCATTAGGAATTCCTCCTGATCAGCAAAGACTGATCTTTGCTGGCAAGCAACTGGAAGATGGACGTACCCTGTCTGACTACAACATTCAAAAGGTCTGTTTGGAGGAAAGAGCAGCCTTTGAATATAAAATGTTTAAAATTTTGACCAATACACAAAAGTGGGGAGATTAACAATAGATTCCCAGGTGACTTTTTAATCTTCCTATAAACCAGTTAAGAATTAGAGCCCTCTTTTCCCAGAACTTCCTTATCTGTGGTATTGTGTGCTTCCTACTGCATCCAATGAGAAGATGCATGATGCTAGTTGAGTATGGCCATTAATGTAATCTTTTTAATTTTTTAAAAGATTTATTGTTTTTGACAGAGAGAGGTAGATACAGAGACAGAGAGAAGGGAGAGGGCCCAGAACAGTCTCCATAGTTGCACATCATGGTTTTTCCACATAGTTTCATTCCACAGGTAGGAGCCGGGCTGCACAGGGCAGGAACTGGGCCGGGGTCTCACCCTTGTGAGAACTGAACGGGGGGACACTCCCCAGTTCAGCATATGGGTCCACATGGGCTGGGGCCAGGATTTGATCCTCGGTCCCCGGGGCTTCAAAGTGAGCTCTTAACCCACTGAGCCATCCTGGCTTCCCCTGTAATCATTTCTAAAGACACTTTCATTAACCAGGAGTCTACTCTTCACCTTGTGTTGAGACTTCGTGGTGGTGCTAAGAAAAGGAAGAAGAAGTCTTATACGACTCCTAAGAAGAATAAGCATAAGAGAAAGAAGGTCAAGCTGGCTGTCCTGAAATACTATAAGGTGAGGCAATTAAAAATGTTTTCATCTATAGATTAATAAATCTTGTTTGCATCTCTGGTTTTAAACTCTTTAATACAAGTCCCCCCAACCCCGCGTTTGGTATTTGAATGAACTTTTTATAGTGGGGTACACCTTTAGCTGCTTGTTCCAATTTAGGGTTCTGATTTTGAAATCATGTGTGGATTCAGGTCTTATCTCTGTCCACCCTGGGAAGGTTGGGATTTAATGAGCTCTGGACTTTTTTGTTGTGGTAATTACTATAGAGTATTTGGGGTGCTTATAAGTACTAAAAACTACCATTGTGTGATTAAAAGGTTAAACATTTGAGGGAAAGCCAGGATGGCTCAGCGGGTTAAGTGCTCGCTTTGAAGCCCCGAGGATCGAATCTCGGCTCCGGCCCAGGTGGACCCACATGCTGAACTGGGTGTGCTTCCCGAATGCGGTGAGGCCCCCAGTTCAGTTCAAAATAAAAAATAAAAGGGTTAAATATTTGAGTCACTTAAAAGTTCAGAATATGGGGAAGTCGGGATGGCTCAGCAGGTTAAGCGCTTGCTTTGCAGCCCTGAGAACTGGGGATCAAATCTTGGCCTGTGCAGACCCATATGCTTAAAAGCGGTGTGCTTCCTATGCAAGAGCCCCCCAGTTAGGTTCTTGCCCTCCCCTACGCCCCTTCAGCCCCTGGCTCAAGGGGGCATGCCTCCCATGCTGGAGGGCCCCAGCCCAGTTCCTGCCCTGCTCGGCCCTCGCCCACCTGTGTGGAACAAAACTAAGTTGAAAACTGGTGAAGTTCAACATGGAAACTGCTCTGGGCCCTCCCCCTTCTCTCTGTCTCTCTCTGTCAAAAACAATAAAATAAATTAAAAAAAAAAAGTTAAGATGTTGTAAAATTAACAGGTTTTGTGCTTTCCAGGTGGACGAGAATGGCAAAATTAGTCGCCTTCGTCGGGAGTGCCCTTCAGATGAATGCGGTGCTGGAGTTTTTATGGCCAGCCACTTTGACAGACATTATTGTGGCAAATGTTGTCTGACCTATTGCTTCAACAAACCAGAAGACAAGTAATTGTATATGGGTTAATAAAAGACATGAAGTAACATTAAATTGTTATTTTATTCTAATGATTTTTAAGAATCAAATTAATGTATCATGTTTTTTTCTTTGAGAAACTACCTATTGTTTTGCAGAAGAGTTCTGTTGTTTTTAATATAAGCCAATTTGTATTTTTAGGTTTTTTTTTTTACTTCAGCACCATTAACATTCTGAATCAGATAATTCTTTTTTGTGGGGATTGTCCTGTGTATCATAGGGTAAACAACATCCTTGACCTCTACCCACTTCATGCCACTAGCACTCTGCCCCCATTATCACAACCAAAAGTGTATGCAAACATTGTTGAGTGACCCCTGAGGAAGAACTAGTCAACTAACCCCCCAGGCTCCCACTGGGAAACTGATTTATGTGTGGAATGGTGTTATGACCTTGCCTAAAAAGGCTATGACATATTTCATACACAGGAAGTTGAAAGGCCAAGCTTTAAGTTGCCATTGAAACATTTGTCCTAGTCCCTGGGTGGTTTGGCTGGGGTGCTTGCTGTTTACAGTACAGTTCTTCAATGTTGAACATGAACTTAAGAATTTAATGTTTCTCACTAGTACTGCTGACAACTGAAAAAGGTTTCAAGCAGTATTTGGTACTATATTTTGCCCATGGGGTCAATTCAGGAAGGATTCTCAACATTCTTAAAACAGTTTTTTAACTGATTATTACATTCAATGCTACCCAGTAAGTAACAATTCCCTGAAAATTAAGTTAGGGATTAAATATTTTGTTTTTCTCCCTTTTGGACTCTAGTCAGCCACAGGGACTTTTTTCCTTTCCTTCTGTTATAAAGTGGCTAGTATGGAAGCCTCATCTTTAGGAGGAATATACTAAGTACAGAAAAAAGATTCTTAGAATTTTTTTTCTTAACACCAGGATTTCTAGTTGGAAACATTCTTAAATATTTAAGTTTCCCTATTTCTGTGGCATTTTAAGTTCTGCATGTAAATTCTTAGAAGAACTACTTGGGTACTTTTTGACTAATGGTGAATTCATACCTTCAATAAAGCAAAACTAGTTCTATAATAAAGCAAATTATTTAATCTTGCATTTTTAACATTTAAAATCCTGGATCCCAAGAGGTCTTGACTAGAACTTCCTTTTCTTCATAACAAATGATTTCATCTCCCACTCTGAATTCTATCTTATCTTCATCCAAACTGAGACCACAATCCATTCCAGTTTTGATGATGGAAACATCATCTTTATGGTGTTTCAATGAAGTTAATGAGCCTTAAAACAAACAAAAAAACAACTTAAGTTCATATGTAGAACAAATAAGTACCTAGTAGGTGCTGTGTGTTGTGAAGAAAATTACAATGAAACTCAAAAATTTTGTAGTTCTGTCATGTTAAATGACAGGACTAGGTATCAAGGAAACAAAACTACAAAGGTCTGGTTTGTAGTGAAAGATTCTGAATCCTCCCATTTTAAAGACACTACAGAGGGTGGGATTCTATTCAGGACTTAAAGATGTTGCAGGCAAAAGGTCAAGTTTAAAGGATGGAGGTAAGCAAGTATGTAGATGATGTGCAGGAGACAAGACTGGAAAGGCAATCTGAGGCCAATTTTTAGAACTTTAGAAAATCAGAGGACTAATAATCCTGGAGGAGGTGGAGTCATCACATCAGTAAGGGAGGGAATCTTTTAAGGTGGAGACCAGTTGATGACTTAGCAAAAAGGAATGGCTTGAACTACGGTAGGTAGGATTATGGGAGTGAAAGAGCAGATTTCAGATGGTTACACAGAACCATTAGGTTTCGGTGACTGAATAGGATATAGAAACAGATTTTGATGCTCTTGCTTACCCTTCCAAGTAACTTGTCCATTACGGATTAATTTAAATTTTTTTTGTTTTTCTAACTGTCCCTTTTGGACTCTGCAGCCAGCCACAGGAACTTTTTTCTTCCCTTCTGTTATAGAGAAGGTAGCTAGTACAGAAGCCTCACCTTTAGGAACAAGAGAATATTAAGTACAGAAAACAAGATTCTGAAAAATACATAATTTCTGACATGCATGGTATAGTTAAAGGTGGGAGGAAAAATGAATAGAAAGTCCTGTGTTTTCTTTTTTTACTCTAGCAACTTTATTTTCCTGACCAAAATTTGAAATAACAGGAAAATCTTGGAAAAGAAAATTGCAAAAATACATGTGCTTAACAAGAATGAAAAATAGAATTCTTTAGCTTGAATAAAATGCACTAAAAGATAATGACAAGATCAGTACAACTCTTGCCTGATCCATGGAAACCTAGTTTTCAACCATCTGTCAATACATCTAGAATAGATCATCTATTATTACCTGAATTATTTTTAATTTTACTGGTAATTTATATTCCCTTAAGAGTATTTATTCTGATTCAGCTTAATTTTTTTCACTTACAAAACATTCCAATAATGACAATGGTACCACACATTACCATGTACCAAGATTTTAGGGTTGGTGTTTTTTGGTGCTTGCTTAATCCTGGAACCCTTCATATGATTCAATTTTCCAAATTACTCTTAGCATAAGAACATAACAAACTTCTGTATGATTGTGTTAAGCAGATCAGAAATAAATGTTTTGTAAACCAAAAATACAAATACTGAATCTCATTATGAGGACACATCAGACAAATCTAAATTCAAGTGTGTTCTATAAAGTCATTGGACTAACACTTCAAAAAGTCAGGGTCAGAAAAGACTGAAGAATTAAATGTAATCCATGATCCTGACTTGAGGGAAAAATATATACCCATGAAGTCCATTATTGAGACAATGGACAAAATTTGAATTATGGACTGTGGCTTAGATAATGTCTAATTTCCTGAATTTGATATTTGTTTTGTGATTTTACTAAGAGAACGTCTTTGTGCTTAGGAAATGCAACTATTTTTTGGCAAATAGATACAATATCTTAAATTCACTCTCAAATGGTACAGAAAAAAATATCCTGTGTGTGTGTGGTTTTTTTTTAGGGTGGGGAGGAGATGAAAGCAAATGGAGTACAATGTAAACAATTAGTGAAGTGGTGAAAAGGGTATAT
>PVKE010047885.1:0-11771 GCA_004027555.1 Craseonycteris thonglongyai | reverse complement strand
TCTAGCAATGTGTGTTTCTATAGAACAGAACTTTGTCCACCAAGAGCAAAGGAGAGCCATCATCTAGGCCAGGGGTCTCCAAACTTTTCAGCCCGTGGGCTGCATTAACTATCAAACAGCAGTTTGGGGGCCGACTACACACTCGAGGTCCAAATAAAAAAGAATCAAAATATAGATGTTGTTTTTAATTATTTATTTACTATTATTTTATTCAGATAAAAAGGTCTCCAGGGGTCGGATGAGAGGGCCTCGTGGGCCACATCCAGCACGCAGGCCGTAGTTTGGAGTCCCCTGATCTAGGCTAAGGAGGGGCCCAACAGGAAGCCTAAAGGAGTCCTGGGAGACCAAAGAATATCATATTAAACTACCCCCAGCCTCCAAGATCCCCAAAGCCAATTTATGACAGAAAATCCATAGACAAGTTAAAGTTTTCTGAACCCTTTTTCCGCCTCCTTCCTCATGCCAATCCTAGAGCCACTAGAATGCTGGAAAGAAAGGAAAAGAGAAAGGTGAAGAACCTGCCCTCTTCTCCTTCCCTATGCAGGCTTTCACAACTAGAACCTGTAGCTCATTTCAGTTATTAATACCAGGTGTGTGTGTGTGTGTGTGTGTGTGTGTGTGTGTGTGTTCACTAGAGGCCTTACTTTTGACTTAAGATTAAAGTGTTAGATAATAAAGACCATATCTAACAAACCCACAGCTAACATCATACTCAACGGTGAAAAACTAACATTTTTCTTAAGATCAGGAACAAGGCAAGGATGTCCACTTTCACCACTTTTATTCAACATAGTATTGGAAGTTCTAGCCATAGCAAACAGACAAGAAAAAAAAAAGAAATACACAAAAGTAGAAAGGAAGAAGTAAAAATGTCATTATTTGCACATGATATGATACTATACAGAAATAACTCAAAAGATTCCACCAAAAACACAATTAGAACTGATCAATGAATTCAGTAAATTAGCAGGATGCAAAATTAACATTCTGAAACCAGTCACATTTTGTACACCAACAACAAACTATCAGAAGAAGAAATTAAGAAAATTCCAGGGGATGCTTAGCAGGTTGAGCGCTCATCTTGCAACCCCAGGGTCCAAGGATTGAACCCCAGGCCTGGCCCATGAAGACCCATATGCTGAGCTGGGGTGTGCCCTCAGTCCAGTTCTCACTGGGGCGAGCTTCCCATGTGGGAGAATCCCTGTTCAGTTCCTGCTCAGGCATGCTTCCCAAGTAGGAAGCCCCCAGCTTGCAGGGGTATGCTTCCCATGCAGGGGGCACCTGGCCTGGTTCCTGTGCTATGAGGCCCCACACCCACCTGTGTAACAAAACTATATCGAAAACTGATGTACAACTATGGAGACTGCAATGGGCCCTCCCCCTTCTCTCTGTCTCTATCTCTCTCTCTGTCAAAAACAATTAAAAAAAATTTTATTTATAATTGCATCAAAAACTACTAATAAAATACCTAGGAATAAATTTAACCAAGAAAGTAAAAGACCTATACTTGGAAAATTATAAGACACTGAAGAAAGAAATCAAAGAAGATACAAATAAATGAAAGACTATACAAGTTAATGGGTAGGAAAAAGTAATATCATTAAGATGTCCATACTACCCAAAGCAATCTATAGATTCAATGTGATCCCTATCAAAATATCAATGGCATTTTTCATAGAACTAGAACAAATAATCTTAAATTTTATATGAAACTACAAAAGACCCCAAATAGCCACAGCAATCTTAAGAAAGAAGAACTAAGTTTCTACTAATGTGATACTTTGAAGAAGTATCACATTACCTGATATTAAACTATACTACAAGGCCACAGTAACCGAAACAGCATGATACTCCCCAACAAATGCATAGATCAATGAAACAGAATAGAGAATCCAGAAATAAACCCACACCTATGTGGTCAATTAATCTATGACAAAGGAGGCAAGAATATAAAATGGAATAAAGACAGTCTTTTCAATAAGTACTGCTGGGAAAACTGGACAGACACATGCAAAAAAAAAAGGAAACTAAACCACTTTCTTAGACCACATACAAGAATAAACTCAAAAAAATTAAAGACTTACATATGGGACTTGAAACCATATAACACCTAGAAGACAACATAGGCAGTAAACTCTGAGATTACCCTTAATAATATCTTTTTGATATATCTTCTCAGGCAAGTAAAACAAAAGAGAAAAGAAGTAAGACATCAAACTAAAAAGGTTTTGCACAGCAAAGGATACTACCAACAAAATGAAAAGAATCTACTGAATGGGAAAAGATATTCACCAACAATACTTTGATAAGGGGTTAATATCCAAAATTTATAAAGAACTTGTACAACTCAACACACATACACACACACACACACAAAGCTAGACATTTCTCCAAAGAGGACATACAGTTGGCCAATACACACATGAAAAGATGCTCAACCATCACTAATTATCAAAGAAATGCAAATTAAATCCATAATGAGATATCACCCCACACCTGTCAGAATGTACATCATCAATGAATGAACCAACAAAAAGTGTTGGCAAGGAGAAAAGTGGAGAAAAGGGAACCTTCATACACTGTCAGTGGGAATTGCAAATTGGTGCAGTCACTATAAAAACAGTTTGGAAGTTTCTCAAAAAATTAAAAATAGAACTACTACTTTATAGCCCAGCAATTCCTTCTTTGGGTATTTATGTGAAGAAATCTAAAACACTAATTTTAAAAGATATATGCATCCTTATATTCACTGCAGCATTATTTATAATAGCCAAGACATTGAAACAACCTACACACCCATTGATAGATGATTGGATAAAGAACAGGAGGTACATATGTACAATGAAATATTACTCAGCAATAAAAAAGAATGAATTATTAATATTTGCAATAAGGATGTACCTAAAGGTATTATGCTAAGTGAAATAAGTTAGACAGAGAAAGACAACTACCATATGATTTCACTTATATGTGGAATCTGAAAAACAAAATAAAATGAACAAACAAAACAGAAACAGACAGACACACAGATACAGAGAACAAATTGATGGTGGCCAGATGGAACAGGGAGTTGGAGAGCTGAGTGAAAAAAGGTAAAGAAATTAAAAATTGGAAAGCTGAGTGAAAAATGGTGAATAAATTCAGAAGTACAAATTGGCAATTACAAAATAGTCATAGGAATGCAAAGTACAGCCTAGGAAATATAATCTATAATATTATATTGTAATAGCTATGTATGGTGCCAGTTGGGTACTAAACTTCATAAATTATATAAATGTCTAGCCACTATGCTGTACACCTGAAACTAATATAAAATGATATTAAATGTCAACTTTAATTGAAAAGAAAATATATAAAGATCATGTCAATTATTAATAGAGTACTAGAGAAAAAATAATAAATAAATAAACAAACAAACAAATGTCTGACCATTATACTATACATCTGAAACTAATACAAAATAATATTGAATGTCAATTTAATAAAAAAAATTAAAGATTGAAGTGTTGGTTAATGTATTGAATTAGACCATTTTAAATACAAAATTGAAACTGTGTTTATAACTTAAAGTGGCCAAAGGACATTTTATTACCTTTGAGTGAGTGGATGAACTGTGACATGCTATGAGGCTAGCCTTGATCTCATGCACCATCTTATAGAAGGGAAAATTCATCCCCACGAAATATACAGTGTCTGGCAGAAGTAATGCTGTAAAGTCATAAGGCTTACTTTGTCTTCCACAGGATGGACAGCATTTTGAACGTTTCACCTAAAATGTCATATTGTGTGCATGATGTGATACAGTTATGTCACAGAATTGCATACTTATGATTTTATAATAAAAGATTTGGTATAGGTTACCAGCTCATAAAAAAAGGGCCATTATTTCTGGCGATCCTGTATTCTACAAAACAATGAAAAACAAAAATGTAGTTTATTTGTTTCTCAAGAGTTTCACTTGCCCAGTGCATCAATTTTCAAATCTTAATTTAACATAATAAATGTAGTTTGCTGAAAACAAATCAATGTTGAAGTTAATAACAGACTGTCCCTCTTGGCCATGTCGAGATTCAATCTGTATTTGCGTTTTAACTTTATAACACCAACAGAGAACATACTTGTTGTTCACAAAAGTGGAATATGCAAAACTGTCTTCAAATAATTCAAGGCTTTGTTGGCTAGCTCAGAAAAATCTCACTTCATAGGTTACCCAGCCAAATTTCACTCCTCAGATGCCAATGTTAATTCGTTGTCTCCTATGCATAACAACATAAATCAATTTACTTAATTTTAAATTAGGTTTGTTGTGTTATTAAAATCAGCATTAAATTGATTTCTAATCTAATGTTACTGAAATCACAATGAGAATACTTATTCATTGTTTACTATCTTGCTTGCTGTTAATTATAAGCTACTCAGTAGCTCAGCTCCTAAAATACAAGTGGTACAGATTTCTATAATGAGGAAATTCCTGTAAGCCTTTGAATTCTTATATGCCCTTTGAATTTGGCATGCCTTTGACAGTTCTGACCTAGTGTTGACTCACATGCTTGCCTCCAGTTTAACTGTCACAAGCCTTTTTTAAAGATTTTTTAATTGTATTTGACAGAGAGAGAGAGAGACAGAGAGAGACAGAAATAAGGGGGAGAGCCCAGAGCCATCTCCATAGTTATATGTCATCAGAGCTCATGTGTGGGCGGGGGCCCTGCAGGTTGAGAACCTGACCAGGGCCTCCCGTGTTGGAAGACACAACCCCACAAGCTGGGGGCCAAACCAGAGGTCTCCCACATGGGAAGCTCACCCTGACAAGCCTTTATTTTTATAGCAAGCCTTCAAATTCTTTGACTTTCTCTTACCATAAATGAAAACAAAACCAGCAATGCAGTTTGGGGCACTGAAACCTTATAATAGTGATCACTTGTAGTCGTCCAAAAGATTCAGAATGTGTATACACTTGTATTTAGATAAATTATTATATGTATGATTAGTCTATGGCCCTCGTGTCACCATTTTGAAAAACACTCCTTATTAGAAAGACATTGTATATTAAGAAGAGAATATAATCCAGTCACCTAACCTCTCGGCACCTCATTTTTTCTATCTGTATGATGAATGAAATAACATACATCCTGTCTTGCCAAGATGATATTATCAAGGAAAGAAATGCCTTAAAATAAAATTACATAAAAATTCAAAGAAAATTTTTGTGAATTTTAATATAATAATGCTATACTAACTGATGTCTGAGGTTTTGTCTAGAATGAAATTCTGGTTTTCTTTTATGTTCTATCACATGAAGCAAGATCCTTATTCAATTCAATCTAAAAATAACTAGAGTCAACTGAAGAGAAAAAAAATTTTTTACCTGCTTCATTATCTCATTTCAAAGACATCTTGAATAGGCAGCAAATGCAACTTATTTCTGGAGATAGTCTATTATTCCACTGAAAGGTCCATTGATGAGCACTTTTTATTTCCCTCAACAGCTTACAAATTGCTTAAATGCCTCATCTCCAATTGAAAAATCAAGAAATTATTTAAGAGTAGAATGTATTTTTCTGCATTTAAGTCAAAAAACCTCAAATCTAGTTATTCTATGTAATGGCAAAGAGATGATTTTTATAGTTGCTTCAAGCACTATAGCTCCATTTGTCCAGATCATTTCATGTGTTCTTAGACTTATAGTATTTGGTCAATTCCAATCTTTTGAGTTGTGAAAATAAAAGTTTTATACATTATCTTACCTTGTCCTATTCACCGTAAGTCCTATGAAAGTTCACTCCAAAGCTTCCAAAAAGGGAAATGTGAAATTCACTCCAAAACAAAGAGAACACTTATCCTACCTACTTTTGATTAATATATTAAAATTTATTTTAAGCAGATAACAAATTTGATATTTTCACCACAGTGTAACAGGAAAGAAAATTTGTCATTTTGTTTATAACTTTTTTTATTTTGAACATCAGTGACATTTTAAAATATATGTGTATGGGGGAAGCCGGGATGTCTCAGTGGGTTAAGTGCTCACTTTGCAGCCCCAGAGACCAAGGATCGAATCCTGGCCCCGGCCCGTGTGGACCCATATGCTGAACTAGGGAGTCCCCCAGTTCAGTTCTCACCGGGGTGAAGACCCCGGCCCAGTTTCTGCCCTGTGCAGTCCTGCTCCCACCTGTGGAATAAAATTATGTGGAAAAACCAATGATGTGCATCTATGGAGACTGTTCTGGGCCCTTCCCCTTCTCTCTGTCTCTGTATCTCTCTCTCTGTCAAGAACAATAAAAATAAATCTTTAAAAAAAAAAATATATATATATATATACACACATACGTGTATGCAAATAGTAGAATATGAATTAATTCATATTCTAGAATATAAATAAGAATATGAATAGTAGAATATGTATCTGTGCTATTTGGAAAGACAAAAACATATTTTCTTTCAATGGCCTACTACGGAAACTTTCATTGGTAACAGAGAAAAGAAATGCCAAATTGTTTTATCTATTAGTGAAGAACTCCACTGTGCTTCTATGACGGTATCCGTGGTTAGGGGAAATAATACAGAAGAAAAATTTCAAAAATGAACACAGACCATGAAAACTTATTTTTTAAACATTTCCTTCTTCCTCTTTTCACACTGTAGTTGAAGAAAGCTTTTCTTGCTTTCAGGGTCTCCGAAGCTAGGTCATATAGCTGTAAATTTCTAAGTTAATTCTTTTGATATTAAGAATAAATATTCTCTCCCTGACATTCCCTTCTGGACCCTGTCATTTAATTAATTGGGGTTTTGACTCTGCTTTTGTAAAATATCATAAAAAATGTTTAATATTTTATTAACTCTAGATAACATGTACCATAGAGGAGAACTTAGGGTTTAATTCTCCCTTGTCCATTAATTAGCCGGGTGGCCTCAGAACTCAGTCTCTTCATCTGCCAAGTATAAATATTAAGACCTTTATAAAGCCAGTTGGCTATGGCAAATCACCTCCAAAGTTCTTTCTAAGTTATTTCTACCCTTAATTTCTGGATTCTCTATGATTCTAAGATGTTTTCTGACTACATTAAATCGGTAATGCCATCTTTTGATAGGCACATTTACCATGCTTTTTTATGGGGGTGTGGATAATTCTTTTCTGGTATAAACTCTTCCATAGCCTCCTTTTGGTTAGAGCTTTATGTGCCTGTTTAGATCTCAGCCACAGTGTTTTCCAGAAAAAGGCCTCTTATCGTAGAACTGGAGGAGCCAGAAATAGAGATCATAAACAACAGAGCATTGTTTATTTTCTTGCTGGACGGATGCTCCACAAAACACCCTGCAATGCTCTTCATTCACTCCAATGACTATCAGGTCAATTCTGGTCTTCTGTTCACATGAATGCATTGTTCCTAAGACTTTTTGACACCTGAGAAGTTTCTGAGCTGCTGAGACTGTATCTGAGCTCTTTACACCTATGATGATAAGCCCTTCTCTCCTCTGTCCCTCTGACCCTCTCCCTCTCTCTCCTTCTATACTTCTCCCTTCCCCCTCTCCCTGTTCTCTCTCCCTCTCAGCCATTCAAAATACCCCCAGCCATTAACATCATTATGCCTGTGGCTAGGGGTGTCTACCCCTTTGTTTTTATTTCTCAGTTTATTTTTATTTCTCAATTTGTATTCTACTCTGTCTCAGAAACCTCCAATTCAAGCCTTTAAAAAAGAGTGCAGATTTTCTGTCTTCACCTACAGTGCCTGCATCTGCTCTTCTTGCTGCCCCACTCTCTGCCTCAGACAGCAGAAGGATTTTCAGAACCAAGTCCTCAGTTCTAAGCCAGCTGTGGCTTTCACTTCCAGGACACTCAAGCTCCTGGGTCAAGGCAGAACAGGGGAGAAAGGCCACTCTCAGCATCTCCATCTCTTCCAATAGGACCCTCCTGCCCAGCGGAAACCCCATGAAGGGGCCTGGTATTCATGCTGGGCTGGTTCCCAGAGGCCTTCCTATGGGGCATCACCACATCTTTCCTCTTTGGGAGAACTCTAGGATTTAAGTTTTTTCCATCTCCTTTCAGGCCATTCCCCAGCAAAGTGTACCCTTCACCAGTCTCACTCCCTCAGACTCCTGACTGTTTCCTAATTGAATTTGATAAACCTACTTACCACTAAGGTTTTTCTGCACTTTGTGCAGAAAGCCACCTTCCTTCAAGCTTGTGCCAATCGGTCATGATCATGACTCATGTTACCTCATATCACTGTCAACTTGCTGTTAGTTAATCCCTCATGTTCACATAGGGTTAGCACACCCAATGTGTAGTATTCCCTCTTTACCTTAATTCTACCATTCCTGTGGGTAACAGCAGTGCCCATGGTGCTAACTCATCCTTAAGTGAAGAGCTTCCTCGTCACCTTGCCTTCTAAGGCTTCATTCCACCCGTTCTTCAGCCATCCAATCCACATCCTAGTCCTGACCCTTAAACAGAATTCACTATCTTTCATTTGTCTACACTCCCTAAACCAAGAGTCCCCAACCCCCAGGCCACTGATTGGTACTGGTTTGTGGCCTGTTAGGAAACAGGTCACACAGCAGGAGGACAGCAGCAGGTGAGCAAACAAAGCTTCATCTGTACTCACAGCCGCTCCCCATCACTCACATTCCTCCTGAGCTCCGCCTCCTGTCAGATCAGCAATGGCAAGAGATTCTCATAGGACCACGAACCCTATTGTGCACTGCACACACAAGGGATCTAGGTTTCGTGATCCTGTGCTCGCTTCGGCAGCACATATACTAAATAGGTTTCATGCTCCTTATGAGGATCTAATGCCTGATGATCTGACGTGGAGCTGAGGTGGTGATGCTAGTGCTAGGGAGTGGCTGCAAGTACAGACAAACATTAGCAAAGAGGTGTGACTGTTTAGAGACCATAATAAGTCAATTTCTTGTAGACTCATATCAAAACCCTATCAGTGAGTGGCAAGTCACAATTTTACAGTGGCAAGTGAGTTGATGTACTTTAATTGTACAGCTGCATCTAGTGGCAGGCTTTAAGTCAGAATCCAACACTTACATTAGTCTACACGTGGCTCACCCATTATTTTATTTACCACTTTCATGTATAATTCTTTCCTACATTGCACATTTGTCTCAGTCACAGTCTTGGTAACATTAGCAGAAATTTTGAAAGCAATTGAGCCAGGGCCTTCTTTCTCCCAGCTGGTGCATGATCATCTATCTCAGCTTTCAAAAGGGTTTGAGCATTACTTCCCAACCACAAAAGACCCCTGAACTGGGAAGGAGTGGATCCACAGCCCAACTGTGGATAAGCCAGGTGAATCAAGATCGTCTGTGATGGAAGAGGATCAGCCACTTGAGATTGCAAATGATGGTGGCCTTAAAAGTATGTTTGAGACAAATCTCTATACACTCTAGATTAAAGTCAAGGTAGAGTATCCTGAGAATCCACAAAAGCACTGAAAAGCCTGCTTCCATTTCCAACATCCTATTTGTGAAGCAGGGTTTTCTGCAGTGACAGCAACCAAAATGAGATGACAGAGTAGACTGGACAGAAGCAACACACTTCAGGTGTCATTGTCTCCCATCACCCCAGATGGGACCATCTAGTTGCAGGGAAACAAGCTCATGGCCCCCACAGATTTTGCATTATGGTGAGTTGTATAGTTATTTCATTACATATTACACTGCAATAATAATAGAAATAACGTGCACAATAAATGTAATGCACTTGAATATCCTGAAACCATCCTTTCCTGCCCTCCTTTTCCCCGCCACCATCCCAGTCCATGGAAAAATTATCTTCCATTAAACTGGTCCCTGGTGCCAGAAAGGTTGGGGACCACTTCTCTAAAGCATAGAAACGATTTTCTTTTGTCAAGTTCTAATTAAAAGAATCCAGTGGAAGGGACACTTAACCAAAGATTTTGAAGCAGGTGGTCACTAGATGACAACAAGAATAAAGAAAACAAGACAATTTTTAGAAATGGGGTTGGAGTTATTCTGTCTAATCTTCTACTCAACAATCAATCCTCCACAGTCCTTCCAAAACTCTGATCCAAAATTGTTATTTTTCTATACTTTGGTATTTGAGTGAAAAAGTTCTAAATCCTTCCAATGACATGCAAGGAGCTTCCTAATCAAAATTCTTCCTCGGTCATCAACATATGGTGCCTACATACATACTCTGCTGTCTATTTAGTGAAAGACTCTCAGATCCCATAATAAAACTATGCTTTCTCAGACATCATTCTTTTGCAAATTATTCTCTGTGTCTGAAAACTCTTCTGTTTTTATATTTTTGCTCATGTAGCAAACACCTCCTTATCTTATAAAAACTAAGGCAATGGGCACTCCTCAGAAAAGTCATTCCTGAACTCCTCCCTCCCAAACAGAGATGATACTCCCTCCTCAGTGCTACACTGGCAGCATAGTTCCTATCACTTTATATTGCAATTACTATTAAGAGTTTGTCTATATGTTGGTATTCTTTCCCACATTCTGAGTTTCTTGAGATCAAGATCTGTACAATATACAACCTGTAGCACCATACAGAGTGAATGAATACAAGGTTATTTATTTAAGTCTACTTAGAGCAAGCAGACCACCAACACGACCAGGAGACTCAGACCTTCCCAGACCACTGACGTAAGTTCTCTTGGCCTTCTGACCCTGTTTCTCCTTACTCTGGTCCTGTGTCTTTCTGGCTTCTAAACTTTTTACCTCCATCTCCCATCTCCCACTCTGTGTTTTCCCTTCGGAAAACACAAAAGAATTCAGATTTCTAAGCTGCTTAGGGTAGCAGTTCTAAACCTCTGTGTCCCAAATGTATTGAGTCATAGAACAAAAAGAGAAGAAGGAGTGGAGTTACAGTGAGTTTGCTGGGAATGCAAAATTGATACCACATACCACAATATGCATGAATCACAAACCATTACACTGAGGCAAGCAGCCAGACACACAAAAAATGTACATGCATAGACAAATTTATGCCTTTGGAAGTCAGGGTAGTGCTTCTTTAGAGGTGAAGTGAATTGAAAGACACACAGAGGATACTGGGGTGCTTGTAATACTTTGTTTCTTGATATGACTGTACATTTTGAAAATTACCTGACTGAACACTTATGAACTGTGAACTTTTCTGTATTACACTTATATACTACACAATGAGGAATATAAAGTTAAAAAATTAATACTACAATTGGAATCCATTTTATACCAAGGAGAATAGAAAAAAAAATTAAAGCATGATTATGCAAAGTGTTATCAAGAATGTGAAAGATGGGAACTCATTTTTAGAAGCATAAGTTGGCAAAAAAAGCCCAAATCTTCAGCAAACAATTTGATATTATCTTGTAAGGCTGAAAATGTGCCTATGCTACAACTCTGGAATTCCATTCCGAAGCCAGAGAAATTCCTGTATATCTGTAGAGAAAGAATGACTATGCAAAGTATTATGAAGAATGTTAAAGATGGAAACTAATTTTTTTTAAAGATTTATTTATTGTTTTTGACAGCGAGTGAGAGAGATACAGAGTCAGAGACAGAGAGAAGGGGGAGGGCCCAGAGCAGTCTCCACAGTTGGACATCATTGGTTTTTCCACATAGTTTCATTCCACAGGTGGACGGGGCTGCACAGGGCAGGAACTGGGCCGGGGTCTGGCCCCGGTGAGAACTGAACTGGGGGAACTCCCCAGTTCAGCATATGGGTCCACACAAGCCAGGGCCAGGATTCGATCCTCGGTCCCCGGGGCTGCAAAGTAAGCGCCTAACCCACTGAGCCATCCCGG
>PVKE010047884.1:0-11751 GCA_004027555.1 Craseonycteris thonglongyai | reverse complement strand
AGAGACAGAGACAGAGAGAAGGGGGAGGGCCCAGAACAGTCTCCATAGTTGCACATCATTGGTTTTTCCACATAGTTTCATTCCACAGGTGGGCGGGGCTACACAGGGCAGGAACTGGGCCTGGGTCTCGCCCCAGTGAGAAATAAACTGGGGGGCACTCCCCAGCTCAGCATATGGGTCCACATGGGCCGGGGCCGGGATTCAATACTGGGTCCTTTGGGCTGCAAAGTGAGCGCTCAACCCACTGAGCCATCCCAGCTTCCTCATTACAAACCTTTTAACTAATCTCATTCAGTTAGAAAGTCCAACCTCTAAAGGCCCAAACCTAAGCAGAAAATATGCTGGATAAAATTAGTAACATAGCAAAATTGAATCTGTGAGAATATCTGTGACTAGGTAAACCTGTAACTGCAGTACAGTGAACACTGTTGTAGGCAAGTGACAGTGTAGGTAAAAGAAATATGGTTATAAGGTGTCAAGTGTACACTTCTAAATTAAAAAAATAGTAGCACAAAGAATACTATTGCTATAAAAAATAACTCACTGAAAACTATGTGTATAAATATAGGTTATATAATACAGATAAAGTATGAAACAAACCCACTATAGCTAAAACTGTGTGGTACATGTACATATTTTGTCTGCTCTATAATTCTATTAATCCAGGCATTTGTGTACCTTGGGGTTTAAGATACTCTTTAAAGAATTTTGATTGTCATTCACAGAAATGGACCACATTACCTCAAACTTGTATAGAGGAAAAAATATATTCCTGGGACAATAAGTAAATCCTACCATGTATAATTGTAGATAAAGGTGATCATAAAGACAGTATGGTTAAGTCACAAACATACATTGACATTTCTCCTTCTCAATTCAAAATTTTCGTAAAAAAGAAAAAAGAACACCTCATTCAATTGGACATTTTGTTGAAAATCAGACTGGAAAAAATAACACAGTAAAGCCAATGCATTGAAAGACCCAGATTAAAAAAAGAACTAGAAGTGAGTGGAGGTATTTCAATTTTATCCTGAATAGTTTCTTCTAAAATTAATGATGAATGTAGTGAATAATTAGCCTTTGTGTCTCTCACAGTTCTGCAAGTAGAAGTTAGAGTTATAACATATAGACTTTTCCAAGAAAGAAATGCTTTTCTGACCTACCTGTATGTTGTGAAATATGTATTTAGCACAGCTGTTCTTTTGTTTTAAACTCATCACAAAGTGCAGTTTTAATGTAACCCACCATTGATCTGCAGTAAGTGGAAACAAAATCTCTCCTTAATTAGTATCATCCAATCACTATTTTACATTTCTACAGAACACACACTGTGAACTGTTTAATGGACTATTATTTAGAAAATTGGCAAAGAGCACACCAAAAAAAAAAAAAAAAAAAAAGACCGTGAAAATAAAAACTAGCAGTGTCAATAAAAAAATATGTTGTGAAATAATGGAAAAAAGATGTTTCTTTAAGACGAGCTTTGCTGGCATTTTACTATAGAGATGAACAGTGCCCCAATTACTGCCAACAATGGAGACAGAGATAGAGAGAGATTCATTACCTTCAAAACCCTTAACTGTCTACCAGTGAAGTCACTTATCAGCTCCTTTTTCTACAGAACCTGCACAGGGTGGGGGAGGATAAACAAAGAACTGAGTGGAGCAAATGTGTCACAAATTACCACAAACACACTGTGACTCAATGCGCTTTTCATTTCTCTCCTCATTAACTGTGTCTTGCTCAAAATGAGGGACTGGGTCCAAACATAATCAAGTCCCACAGATAAAGAGTGACTTGACTGCTGGGGCAGTCACCACCTCCTAGCTGCTGAAAAATAAATTCAGAAATCAAATGTGTTAAAATATAATTCACTCTGCTCTCTTTTCTGTGCTCAGATAATTCGAAGACCATCAAGGCTCAAAGAAACAATCCATCTCCCTGTGAAAAGAAAGTCCCTGTGACACCACCAATAAGGCATGCCTGTACTGTTATCAGGAGTGAGTATAATTACACAGTAGAAAGGCCATCAAAGTGTCTTGGGCACTGATCTTTTTCTCCTGAGGTCTTTATCCATAGGGCTACCTGAACAGTAATAAAATAAGTCATGAGAGGGAGCCAGGAAGCCGGGAGGGAGAATGGGAAGGAAAACAGAAAAACCCTCAGATGGACGTAACTGATCTATAATTACAAGAGCATATTATATTAACTTGAAAGCAGTAGGAAACCTTTTTTGTTGTTGTTTTTATATCTTTGTTTAAAACAAGAAAAATTAGTTTCAGGAACCTTTAAATTTGTGTGAGTATGTTCTTGGGAACCTGGTTCAATCAAAGCAGCTATATCCCAGCAGAGCTGTCAAAGGACTTTCTTCCCTTGTAAGAGGTTTTATTTTAATGAAAACCAGGTAACTTGATTTCCCTCTGAACCAGAATGAAATTCAGTCACTCTAGGAAGTTGGGGGCTTGCCTTTTGGAAGGAGAAATGCAGGTATGAAAGTTTTCTCTTCTTGAGCAGTGGGACTGTAAGAGGGTTATGAAATATCTTTCATATTAAAGCTAAACTATAGTAGATTTACATGACAGTGACAACAAATGACTGCATCTCCTTATATTCTGTGTGAAATTTTAGTTCCCAGCTTTTACCTCATGCTAGTGTGACTGAAATTGGCTGTGAAGCACACCTCCACCCTTCTCAGAAGCAGAAATGCTGAATGTTCCCTTCTCTTCCCACTGTGCCATTGTGCTAGTACAGCCTGTTCTTGGGTCGTTTTCCTCCTCTTCTGCCCTTGACTGTCTTTGAAACCTGAAGCCTGCTTTCTTTATAATTTCTTTGAACTGGATTTGAGACTCAATACAGATGAGATGAGTACCTGCTCATTCTGTGAGTGGTTGAGACAAAACAGAGCAAATCATTCACACATTACATTGTGTCCTTAATGGAAGAGGAAATGGCCAGTTTTACAAGTGAAGCCACGTTCCTTTTCCGTCACTCACTGAAAACTCCTTAAGTAAAACCCATGTCCTCTGGAGTGTATGGCAAGTTTCTTCTCTACAGTGGGTTACCATTTTGTCAACTGTTTTATTTTTCATTTCGTATGTTTTGGTGCAGGGGTGTGATGTGACATGGGAGCTGAAAAATAGAAGAACAAATGGAGAACAACTCTTGTTTCAATGGTGGGACACTTTTCAAACATGACTATCAGAATCACTTGGAGGGGTAATGAAGAACACAAAGGCTAGGACACAGGGGATGGAAGAGGGTCTGTGTGCATCCCCAGATGATGTTGGATGCTAACAACCACAGCGAAGCTCACTTCAGGCTTTTATGTGTGATGTGAACAAGAATAAATTTGCCCAGGAACCATATTAGACCTGTTCTGGAGACTAAAACAGAAATTACTAAATACAACTTTTATTGTAGGTTCTAGGTTTATATGTCAACCTGATGTGATCTATGATGTGGGGTGGTGGAGGTCATTATATTTTCACAAGTGTCCTGGCGTTAAAATTTTCTTTGTACTAATCTAGGATTAGGTCAACTACTTGAGCTACAGAACCACCAAATACTGCTTATTATGTGCTTATGAAGCTCTGATAGGCATATTACGTTATAATCTAATTTCTGTTTTGAGGAACAAAGTTTGAATCAATAGCTAAAGATCTCTATGTATTAAAAATATATTAAAAATGATGTTTATATAAATTTGTATGCACAAATTTAAACCAGTTTTTTTCTTGCAAGAATTGAGGAACTTAATATTTCTCAGGAGCTGAGTAATTCCAGGAGAAGGTATCATTTCCCAAATTTATTTCATAAAAAATTTTATTCCAGGAAAATTTTATCAATTCAGGCTCCACTGATGTCTATTTGGAAGACAGTAATTTAAATACTAAAAATGTTAGTACTATACCATGAGAAATAATTTTATTCTTTTTAAAATGAGACAATTTTTAGTTTTTATTTATAACCTCTTGTCTTTAAATAAGGAATTCTTAGTAACTAAAAAAAGATAAAAGAGCAACCTTTACAAATGGCTTTTAAAATGTGGTGGGATAAATTTTTATTTAAATTGCGTAACATCAGTTATTTCAAAAATTAACTTTTCTCATGGTGACCACTGTTGATATTATACCAGAAGTGCTTTAAAAAAAACAAACAAACAGAAAACAAAAAACATGAAAGCTGCTAGATTATTTCCCCATCCTCATATTACAAAATGAATGATAGGTGTGGAGTTTTAGATGAAATATTTTGCTCTATTATAAATCATAGGGTTCTGACACAGAAAACATATTCCATAATCAATTATCTGTTGTAGAATGAGTTTGATAATTACTTAGCTGATATCAAGTACATGAGTTTGATGGATGCTCTTCTTTTTATTTCAATATACATTTTATCATATGGCACCTAGAGATATAAGAAATAGAGAGAGAGCAGCAGAAAAATAAGCTCAGAGAAGCTGAGTTTGAGAAGTGAACAGAACTAAAGTCCAAAACCTAAGTCTAATGAAAAACGCATGCATTTACTAAGAATAGTGTGTACTTAAAAAAATATTGTTTTACATTTTCAATTATTGAGTATCCTTAAATGTCAGCCATGTGACGTTACATATGGCCAACTGATTGGATTGTGCCATATGATAATTGGTTAATTTCTGTTTAATTTCAATTAGTAGACAGCTTGATATGAACATGTGTAAAACATTTAAAATACAATACTCATTTTATAGGAAAAGAAAAAACCAACAACAAAACACCTCAAGGTCAAAGAAGAAGGTAAAAACATTTGTCACATAACTTCCATGCAGAAAGTTTGAAGTCATGCTCTTCCTACATTTCCACAGGCATTTATTACCTTTTTTGTTCAAAATTCCACTAAAAAGTTAAAGTATTTTAATTTATGCCACATAAAGGTACTTTGAAGAACGTAACTCAGACCAGGGCTGGCTTATTCTTTATAATAATGTGGAGTTCTTAGCAGTTCTGCTGGGAATTAGGTATTAAAGTAAAAAAAAAAAATTGATTATAGCCAATCTCACTACATTTTTACTCAAATAATACTCAGACATTTTGAACAACTCTAAAATTTAGTGGTACAGAGTTGTAGATTTAGCAAGCTAAGCCATGCTAGTTTTCATTATACTTCCATTTAATTTTCTAATTAATCTCAGAAAACATTAATTAATTTTGTCTTTTCCACAGTTGAACTGGTACCCTTGGGTCTGAAACACCACAAATATCCCATGCCTCAAGCTGTCGTAATCAAAATTCCTAATTTGTTTGAGCATTCAGTGTCGTATTCCTCACTTTTTTCTCTGACAGATACTTTAACAATCTTTTAACACCTTGGCTTTACATTTTCTATGAATGCATGCGTGGAAGGATCAATAGGTATCTCAGGCCAAAGAGAAATGACAAGACAGAGATGATGTGAGTAGTAAATAGTTTTAATATGAAGACTGAGTTTAACTCTCTGCTGGAGAAGTACTTGCTATATTCCAGAAGTATCATAATCTGATACTATTTTGAGTGTGTTTTTGTTCTGCCATCTGCTCAGATATCCATCAAGGTGGCCTGCCTGACTTATTCCAGTGTTTACTCTTATGAACAATGTTGCTGTGGGCATTCTTTGAAAAGTCTCTTGGTTCACTTGTACAACCATTTTTGCTAGGCTATATACCTAGAATCAGACATGAGGGTCTGAAAAGTATGCATTTGTTCAGCTTCAAGTAGTAATGCCAAAGACTTTCCAAAAAATGATGTACCAATTAATCCCCCTACTAGCAGCAGAGCCAAGTTTCTGATATTGCACATCATAGGCAATGTTTGATATAAACTGAATTTTTTAAAAGATTTATTTTTGTTTTTTGACAGAGAGAGATACAGAGACAGAGACAGAGAAGGGGGAGAGCCCAGAACAGTCTCCATAGTTGCACATCACTGGTTTTTCCATTCAGTTTCATTCCACAGGTGGGTGGGGCTGCACAGGGCAGGAACTGGGCTGGGGTCTCATCCTGGTGAGAACCGAACTGGGGGTCCGCATGGGCCGGGGCTGGATTTCGATCCTCGGTCCCTGGGGCTTCAAAGTTAGTGCTTAACCCACTGAGCCATCCCGGCTTCCCCATGATTTTTAAGAAAATGTTTGATAATTCAACATCTGGGAAATTATATCACAGTGTAGTTATAATATGCATTTCCAAGACTTCAAATAAGATGAAGCATATATTTGTAAGCTTTTTATATATCTTCTGTGAAATATCTTATCATAGCATTTTTTAAATTACTTGTTTGTTTTTGTCTTATTGATAATTTTAGTTATTTACTTAATCTGAATATTAATCCATTGTCAGTTATATATTAGCAATATCTTCTCCCAGTTTATGGCTTATCTTTTAAATTCATTTAAAAAAAAAAATTTATTTTATTGTTTCTGACACAGAGAAAGACAGAGAGAATGGGGGAGGGCCCAGAGCAGTCTCCATAGTTGTACTGCACTCAGTTTTTGCCATAGTTTCATTCCACACAGGTGGGTGGGGGGCTACACAGGGCAGGAATCTGGCCAGGAGCCTCTTACATGGGAGACACACCCCCACAAGCTGGGGACAGAACTGGGGGCCTCTCACAAGGGAAGCTCACCCTGTGAGAACCAAACTGGGGCCACACCCCAGTTTGGGTCCTCATGGGCCAGGATTTGATCCTCAGACCCCAGGGCTGCAAGGCGAGCCCTTAACCCACTGAGCCATCCCAGCATCCCTTTAAATTTTATTATGGCTTTTTTTAGAAACAAAATTTTTCAATGTTAAAGAATTTAAATTAATCGATTTTTATTACAATTCATGCTTTTTATGATAAATTTATTACCTTGAGGTCATAAATATTTTTATATAATGCTCTTTTTAATTTTTAATTATTTCGCTTTTGCATTTAAACCTTCAATCAATTGAAATCAATTTTGATGTCTGACTTCAGGAAGAGACTGATTTCATCATCTCTCCTATGGATAACCTACTTGCTCATTCACAAATTAGTTTGCCACAGTCAAACACAGATGCTGTCAGAAGACATTGTATTAGTGGATCAGAGACAAAGGATATTTGCAGCAATAGAAGTAGAATAATTCGAAGAGATCAGAAGTATCTGCACACACAGTACACTATGTTAGGAGAGGAATCTCAAGCTTAAGGAGCCAAATCCTTTACAATAGGCAAGTGTCTGTGTATACTTTGCCTCAAAGAAGAAATTATGTTTATTTTTTGCATTGTTTGTTGACTTTTTTTGATACAATTGCTACCTTTAATTACTCAATCCTGAATATAAGATACATCTTAACTTATTTCATTTTTTTACTGTCTTTAATAATGTTTTCAGATTGTGTTCATAAAGATCATGGACATTTTTATTCAGTGAGGGCCTAGACATTCTACAGATTTTTATTTAATTTATGCTTATAAATCACATAATTTATTTCTAAGATTTTTTATGGTATATCTGTCATGGAGAAATGCTACTGGTTTCAAAAGTTGATGTGGAATCGAACTACCATGCTTATCTAATTTTTCCAACATATTTTTCTGTTGATTTTGCTTGATTTTCTATGTTAATTATACCATATGCAAATAATAAGAATTTTATCTCATTCTTTCATATCTTTATTCCTCGTTTTTAAAAAGTTATAATACTAGAATTCTCCTCAGTTCAAACCTTCAATGATTGCCCGTCTCACTAAGATAGAAGCCAGAGCTCCTTGCAATGCTTGGGAGGCCTTAAGGTGGTCGCTTTATACCTCTGAGCTCATTTAGTTACTCTCCACTTTAGTTCCATTGCTATCAGCACACTGAGTACTTTTTCATTCTTGAAACTTACCAAGTACAGATTGCCTCAGGGCCTTTCTAGGATTCACTGTATGTGTGTGAGCTGAGTGTGAAGTTTCTTCAATTTTGCAACCTAGGGCCTTACTTGCCTCTCTTTACTCCAGGCTCCGCTTTGCAGTTAATTTTATATCTGCCTGGAAAGTTCTTACCTCCAATAATTTTATGTCTCACTCCCTTACTTCTGTCATGCCTTTCTCAGATATTCCTTTGTAAGGACATTGGAAATAGATACCCCACATCTATACAAATACATTCTGTTCACCTTTCCTTTTTCTCTCAGCTTTATTGAGATAATATTGATATACAAAATTGTGTAAGTTTAAGGTGTACATGTGATGATTTGATACAAGTATGTGTTATAAAATGTTAATCACAATAAGGTTAACACATTTTTTGCCTCCCATAATTACCATTTTGTTGTTGTTATGGTGAGAATATTAAAACTCTATTTTCATAGAACTTTCAACCATGTATTATAGTAGTGTTGGTTATATTTAACATATATACATTAGACCTCCAGAATGTACTTATCTTACACCTGGAATTTTATACCTTTTAACGAGCATCTCTCCATTTCCTTTACTTCTCAGTCCCTGGAAACAGCCATTCTACCCCTTGTTTCTATGAGGTTGATGTGTTTAGATTTTACATATAGATGAGGTTGTACAGGACTTGTCTTTCTCTGACTTACTTCATGTAATATAATGCATTCAAGGTCCACCCATTTTGTCACAAATGGTAGTATTTTTTTTTCCTATTAAATGGCTAAATAATGTTCTATTGTTTATTTATATGCATTTATGTGTATACAGTCTTCTTTATTTATTCACCCATTGATGAGTATTATATAAGTTGTTTCCATCAAGATAGTGTTTTATTTTGTGCAGATATACTCTCAAAGTTGGGATTTCTGAATGACATAGTACTATTTTTAATTTTGGGGGGGAACTTCATACTGATTTCCATAGTGGTTGTGCCAGTTTACAATTCCACCAACTGTGTATGAGGGTTTCTTTTTCTACAGCAATTTTTATCACTTGTCTATTTGATAATAGTCATTGACAGGTGTGTAGTGATAATGCATGTTGTTTTTAATTGCACTTTTCAGATTGCCAGTGATGTTGAATACTTTCATATAATTTGTTTATCAATTTTTTAAATATTTTTTATTTGTCAATTATAGTTGATATACAGTATATTAATTTAATTTGTACAACATAATGATTAGACATTTATATAACTTATAAAGTGATCACCTAAAAATCTGGTACCTCTTGGCACCAAACATAATTATTAAAATATTATTGACTATATTCCCTAGGCTATAATTTACACCCCCATGACTACTGTATAACTAAAAAATTTGTACTTTTAAATTCCTCCTTTTCCATACCCATACCCCCATGTCCCCTCCCATCTGGCAACCATAAAAATGTTCTTGATATCTATGAATTGCTTTCTATTTTATTTGTTCATTTATTTTGTTTTTTAGATTCCACATATAAATGAAATCATATAGTATTTGTTTTCCTTTGTCTGACATTTCATTCAGCATAGTAATGCCCTGTAGGTCCATTCATATTGTTGCAAATGACAGTATTTCATTGTTATTTATGATTGAGTAATATTCTATTGTATATATGTACCTCTTCTTTTTTATCTATTTATCTACTGATGGGCACTTAGGTTGCTTCAGTGTCTTGGCTACTGTAAATAATGCTGCAATGAACATATGCATGCATATGCCTTTTTGAATTAGTGTTTTGGGTTTCTTTGGATAAATACTCAGAAGCAACATCTTTATCTCTTGTTATAAACTATGTTTCAAAATCTGGTATAAGTATTGCTGCCCCAGCTTTTTTATTTCTTCCATTTCCACTTATTTTAAAGATTTATTTTATTGTTTTTGATGAGAGAGACAGAGACAGAGAGACAGAGAGAAGGGGAGGGCCCAGAGCAGTCTCCATAGTTGCACCTCATCAGTTTTTGACATAGTTTTATTTCACACAGGTGGGTGGGGGCCAGGCAGGGCAGAAACCAGGTAGAAGCCTCCCGCATGGGGAGCTTGCCCCAGTAAGAACTGAACTGGGAGCATACCCCAGTTCAGCATATGAATACACATGGGCTGAGGCTGGGATTCAATTCTTGGGCCTTGGGGCTGCAAGATGAGCCCTCAACCCTCTGCACTATACCAGCATCCCCTGCCTCAGGTAATTCTTAATGATAGTTTTCTTAGTTTAGTTGTAATTTTAATGTGGTCATGGGAGAAGGTGAGCACAGTGTTTACCTCCTCTGTCATCTTGACCAGGAGCTTGTTTGCCACTTATATTTCTTCTTTAGAAAAATGTCTATTCAGTTTCTTTGCCCATATTTTAACTTTTCTTTCTTTCTTTGCTATTGGGTTGTATGAGTTTCTTATATATTTTGGACAGTGATTTCTTATTAGATATATGGTTGGCAAATACTTTTTCCCATTCTGTAGGTTGCCTTTTCAATTTGATTATTTCTTTTGCTGTGCAAAATGTAGTCACACTTTTGATGATTGTCTTTGGTTGCTGGTGCTTTTGTCGTCATGTCAAAAAAAATTTAGCAATGCTGATAGCAAGGAGTGTTGTCTCTGTGTTTTATTTTTTCTATGACTTTTACAGTTTTATGTATTATACTTCAATCCCTAACACAATTTAAATTATTTTTTGTGAGTGGTATAAAATAGAGATCTGGTTTTATTATTTTGCATGTGAATATTCAATTTTCCCAACGGAATTTATTGAGAAGACTATCCTTTCTGCATTAAGAATTTTTTGGTTTTATTGCCAAGAGTATCGTATTAGTTGACCATTATATACTGTAATTTATTTATGGGTTCTAGGTTCTGTTCTATTGGTTTGTGTGTCTGTTTCTCTGTCAGTATCATACTGTTTCGATTACTATAGCTTTGTCATAAGTGTGATGCCTCTAACTGTTCTTTTTTAAAACTGCTTTGGCTATTCTGAGTATTTTGTGGTTTCATGAAAATGTTACCATTTTTTTCTCTTTCTGTGAAAAATGGCATTGCAATTTTTTAAAGTGATTTTATTGTTTTTGACAGAGAAGGACAGAGCGAGAAAGACAGAGAGAATCAGGAGGGCTCAGAACAGTCTCCATAGTTGTATATCATCAGTTTTTGATATAGTTTCACTCCACACAGGTGGGTGGGGGGCCACGCAGGGCAGGAACTGGGTTGGGGCCTCCCTATGGAAAGCACGTCCCCTCAAGCCGGGGGTCGAACCAGGGGCCTACCACATGGGAAGCTCACTCCAGTGAGAACAGAAGTGGGTCCACACAGGCCGGGGTTGGGATTTGATCCTTGGACCCTGGGGCTACAAAGTGAACGTTCAACCCTCTGGGCCATCTTGGCTTTCCTGACACTGAAATTTTGATAAGAATGGTATATACTCCATAGATAGCATTGGATAGTATGGACATTTTAACAATATAAACTCTTCTGATTCATAAATATAAGATATCTTTTTCTTTATTTGTGTCTTCTTCAATTTCATCAATACACTATACTCTTCAGTACACAGGTCTTTTACCACTTTAACTAAATTTATTTCTGTGCTTTATTATTTCCAATGCTATTGCAAATGAGATTGTTTTATTATTTTTTTTCCAGATAATTATTGGCATGGAAAAATTCAACAGTTTTTTTTTTCTTTTAATATTATTATATTTTATTGTTAAATTTAATGGGGTGACATTGGTTGGTAACAATCAGACAGTTTCCCGATGTACAACTCCACATCACATCACCCGTGCATCGCATTATGTGCCCAGCTCCCAGAATCAGGTCCCCCTCCAACACCATATATCTGATGCCCACCCCCCCCCCCCCCCCC
>PVKE010047883.1:0-11773 GCA_004027555.1 Craseonycteris thonglongyai | reverse complement strand
AGTTCAGTTCTCTCTCTGTCTCTGTCTCTGTATCTCTCTCTCTCTCTGTCAAAAAAACAATAAAAATAAATGAATAAATATTAAAAAAGATTATGTTTTTTTGAAATATGTTGGATCAATAGTGAACTAACTACTTTTCTACTTGCACTATTTATTTAATAAAATATATTTAAGATCCTGATTCTAAGGTTCATATTTGTGATGCTTTAAAATATTCAAGGTATTTCCAATCCCATTATATTTTTAATTGATGTATCAATTAAAACCGAAACACAACATTCTTGAAGTATGCAGATATATGAAAATGAAACTATTAGATTAATAAGAAATTGGGGAAGCCGGGATGGCTCAGTGGATTGCGTGCTCACTTTGCAGCCCTGGGGACTGAGGATCAAATCCCAGCTTCGACCCGTGCGGACCCATATGCTGAGCTGGGGAGTGCCCCCAGTTCAGTTCTCACCAGGCCGAGATCCCGGCCCAGTTCCTGCCCTGCACAGCCCCGCCCACCTGTGGAATGAAACTGTGTGGAAAAACCAATGATGTGCAACTATGGAGACTGCTCTGGGCCCTCCCCCTTCTCTCTGTCTCTGTCTCTGTATCTCTCTCTCTCTGTCAAAAACAATAAAAATAAACCTTTAAAAAAGATTAATAAGAAATAGAGAAACACATGGCAAAGAAAACAAAACTTTATCTACTGCATATATGATTATAGTAGATATTTCTAAAAATGAGCTCCACAGTTTATTTTAAATATTATTGAGTAGTAAATACTACTTATATTACCATGTTTTTAACTTAAAGAATCATCATTAACTAAATCATGTGATGTCAGTTACCAGGTCTGTTTCCTGGAAGCAAATGTCATCTATTCATAATAAAACTTTGACTATCAATACATTATTTGTACAAATACTAAAAACATATTGAGGAAGACTGTTTATTAACAAGGAAAATATAATACATTGCAATACAATGCAGTAAATATTTATTGAAAAATGAAAACACTCAGGGACACATTGACTGTATCTCAATGAGTAAAAGAGTAAAATGGATATTGCTTTTGGTATAGGGATATTTTCACCCAGCAGCACCATAAAAGGAGTATATAAAAAGCAATAAATATGATACACCCAGGAGCAGTATGAGTGTTGTCTGGAGGTTAGGGAGAAGACTCATGTGTGTTGGGTTAAAATCAGAGAGCGCTCAAAGAAGCTCAAGTACAGACAGGATTTTAAAGGATTAAAAATGGATGGAATACAAGGTTACCTCAGGCAGAGGAAAAGCATAAACATGTGATTTGAACTAAGATGATTTTTTAGAATAATGTTGGATCAACAAAGAACTATATTCTTTTCCACTTGACCTATCTAATAGAATGAAACCCCCAAATAGGTAATTGGGCAGTATTATATACCTGCTAAGAAAAATAAATATTTCTTTGGATTAAAAGTCTTTGTTTTTTTATTATTCTAGGGTTGTCCTTCAATAAGTGATTATTTGTATTTTTTTTAATCCTTCTAAATGTTTATGATTAGATATGACAGTTCAACTGAGAGAAAATGTTATGAGAAAGAAAATTGTTTTGCTGGCATACAAGCCCCTGTCAGAACTCAGGCTGAGACATTTTCAGAATGGACCAGATCAGAACAGGTTATAATCAGGCAGACCTAAAGGGTCAGTAGAATGGCAAATGTTGCATACGGCAGTAAGGGTTGGAGTTGATTATTCAGGAAATCAGTACGAAGAGTTCCAAACATTTGGTCTGAAAAGCAGACGTTAGCCAATTTGGTAACTACAAGTATGGTACAAATACTATTAGACAAAGATACAAACCAAGTCTCAATTTCAGAACAGGTATTCAACCTGTTGTTGGAGGAGAGTAGATGGAGATTCAGCAGCAGGAAGTCACTACGTGTACGTGGGTAGCATCTGCATTGAGAACATGTTGTTGAAGTTAGGAGTCAAAAAGTAGAACACTTGGTTAGTAGGGATAAGGGAAGTATAGGAAATAAAGGGCCAAATTAGCAAGCAAGTCTCCACATATCACAAACAAGGCTGGAACATAATGCTCAATAAACCAATATATCAAATAAAAAATAGAGAATAAGCTGGTTTATCAGCAAAATGAGATGCCAAACATCTCATCTGATTCAAGGCTGAGGTAATGGATGAGTGACCTAGGGTCAGCATTGCAGCAGGCAGGCCCTAAAGAGCCCCCGATTTCTGCCTCCTGGTATTAATATCCTGGTGTGATCCTTTTAAGTGTGATTGGAGATCTGTGACTTGTTCCTAACCCACAGAATGCAGCAAAAGTGGTGGGATGTCATTTCCATAATTATATGACATAGATTTTGACTTCAGTCTTACTGTCATACTCTCTCTATTGACTTCCTTGTTGGCTCTAATAAAGAAAACTGCCATATATATGAAAAGGCCCACGTGGCAGGAAACCAAGAGCCAATGAGAGCCTGAGGCCCTCATTCTGACAACCTGCAAGAAACTAAACCCTGCCCAAACCAATGCAAACTTGGAAATGGATCTTTCCCAGGTAGAGCTTCAGATGAAACCCTCTCCCTAGTTGACACAGATTACAGCCCTGGAACTAATGCTGAAGCAGAGGATGGAGCTATAAGGCATCCAGCTTTCTGACCATAGAAACTGGAATAATAACTGTTCTGTCCACTGCTTGAAGCAACTAAGTTGCAGTATTTTATTATACAGCAACATATAGGCATGGAGTTGGTGGCGAGGTTAAGTGAGTATTGGGTTGAGTGGCCTTGAAAGCAGAGGTTAGTGAGAGGAGACAAGAACAGAGCGCCAAGTGTGTCTCTAGACCATCAGTCACTGTCAGCAGTTGCAAGGGAAAGCTGTGATGATTCTCCACAACTTCTTCCCCCCTCTTTTTTTCTTGTTAGGATAGCAACATTTTTTTGTAAGGCTATAATGGGAGATATACTACAATTTAGCTCTCTTTTAAGCAAACATCAAGACCAGTTCCACTGCTATTACGTGGAAATAGAGTTTTGGGTTAAACTCAGTTGTGTGGAATTCAATTTCAATAGCTGGAACAAAAACAGAATTTCAAAGTAATGTTCAACAATGTGTTCAGTGTTCTTAGTGAACTTAAAAGTAAACTTTTTGTATGATGATTAAAAGTTCTCAAATTCTTTTTTGTTTTTGTTTTTTCTTTTTTTTACAAATTATTTAGCTATTTTGAAACAATATTATTTCATATTAATTTCAGGTGTACAACATAGTGCTTAGACTTTTATGTAATTTAATAAGTGATCCCACTGACTAATCTAGAACCCACCTGGCACTACGCATAGTTAGTATGATATTATTGACTATATTTCCTATGCTTTATATTCCCATGACTATTTTGTAATTACTAATTTGTTCTTCTTAATCCCTTTGCCTTTTTTATTCTGCCCCCAACACCCCTCCCATCTATCACCCTGATAAGTTTAGTACTCATCTGACACTATATATGGTTATTACAGGATTATTGACTGTGTTCCTTATGCTATTCACTGTGTAATAATCAATTCGTACTTCTTAATCTCTTCCCTTTTTTGCTCACCCCCAACCTCCCCTCCCGTCTGGCAACCATCAAAATGTTCTTTGTACCTATGAGTTTGTTTCTGTTTTGTTTGTTTATTTTGTTCTTTAGATTCCACCTATAAGCAAAATTACATTGCCTCTGTCTTTCTCTGTCTGAAAACTCCTAAAATTCTTGATTCCAGTTTTCTTTTTTCCCCTTTAATCTTTAATGGAATCAATGATTTTTCAGGTAGACACTTAAAGGGTCATGGGAATAGTCTCAATTCCTGAGAATATTATATTCTAATGACTTACGCTAACAAGAAAATAAAATGCTTTTGCTTCTGCTATAAAACAATATTATATTTCAGGAAGTGAACAGAAATGAGAAGTTTATTACCTACAACAATGAGGGATGAAATCTAAATTATATTTCTTGTTCTCCCACTGATTCACTTTGTAATCTTGATAAACTTATCTGTGTATGTGTGTGTGCACTCTACAGAGTTTTAAAAAATAAGAATGCTATATGAATAGAAGACGTTTAAAAAAAAAAATTCAGGGTATTTTTCCATGTTTGAATACTCATTAGAAGAAATCAGATCGCAACATCTAACAGAAAATCAACAATAACCATGTATATCATAATAGTTCCTTATTATACAATTTTGTTCATATTTTTTTATTTTAATAGCTGTTTTTATGTATCCATGGTTTAAAGCTAATTTATTTTGTTTAAAATTTAGTAAAAGAGTGGAACATCTCTTGCCAAACAGGTGATTAAAATCATGCAGTGTATAATTGTGAATATTTAGAAAGGTCTCGGGGAAGCAGGGATGGCTCAGTGGATTAAGCGCTCACTTTGCAGCGCCCTAGACGAAGGATCGAATCCTGGCCCCGGCCCGTGCGGATCCATGTGCTGAACTGGGGAGTTCCCCCAGTTCAGTTCTCTCTCTGTCTCTGTCTCTGAATCTCTCTGTCTCTGTCAAATAGTTAATTAATTAATTAATTTGAAAAAAAGAAATGTCTAATAGATTTTATTTTATAGAAATTTTTTTACAATTTAAAAATAAGTAGCCTAATTACATATTTTAGTATGCTTGTAACTCTTTAGAGTGCTAGAGCCTGCTTTTGTTTATATCAAACAGGAACATTTTGTAGTATTAGTAAATTTTTATATGGTTAGAGAAAAGGAAAAAGAAAATGAAACTAGAAAGCCTAAATTAAAAATTGCCACTAAATCAAATCAGAAGTTATTTTTCACAGAAAATAAAAGGTCTTTTCTCTTCAACAAACTAAATCTGATAAGAAATCTATAGTGACAAATAGCTTCTTTTCAAAGTATAGTGAGATTGGCATTCAATGTTTTTGGAAGTTGGTTATAAACAACTTTAAATGAAATGCTCCTATGATTTAGGATCTGGTAAAGACTATAAATGAAGCTTTGAAGAGAAAAATTCTCACATACTGACAACTGGAGCGGCACCATTTTGAGAAGTCAAGCTAGTGTGCATACCTACAAGGTTTTGGGGAAGAAGAAGAGGAAGAAAAAAATAGTTAAATTTATAAAAATTATTATTAGAAAAAGAAAAAAAATATTGATTTTTTAATGTGAAGGAAGATTACTTAAAAATGGCAGTATTATTTTGGGGAATAATTTTACATAGGATAAAGTTTTACATATTTTATTCAGTCTTGTATTTATAAATAGTAAATTTGTTATATAAAATAAAAAAATATATAATAAATGTTAACCTAAAAATAAGGTCTTTCAAAGTGAGAGGCAAGCAGACATTTATTGAGATCTATAAGTATAGATATTCAAACATCATTAATTAAGGCATAAACTGAAATAATGTTCCAATTTGGAGACAAAGGCATTGGATATTTACGAGAAAGGCACTTCTGTTAGTGCAGAAAATATAACATAGTGATGTTAATTCTAAACAATATTTTAAGTTCCAATCCAGTAGTTGCGATAACTGCTTTCTTGTTATCTTTGCAAACAGTTCTTTTGCAAGGCACAGGGTTGCTTAGGAGAATTTCTAATGTCAATACTCTCTTCTTTTTAACATTCCACGTTTTTGAGGCACAAGACGTGCAGGAGAGTTCCTCTGGCCTACCAGCACCAGCTTTATTTTAAAGTGGCTCCATTTATATTATTGCTCACATTTATACGGAATTATTACATAATATATAAACAAAATAAAGTGTAACAGAGACGAGTACATATTATTTGTATGTATAGATCTAAATACAGTTGATTTTCATTATCTGTGGCAGCTATGTTGCATAAAGTTGCTGCCAACACTGCGTTAGCAAATGCTGAACCATGGTTTCTAGGGATAATATAGATTATATAGTATTAAATAGATTATATGGTATTAAATCCTGATACAGATCATCCTGGTATATTTTCTTTTTCTGATTTCTAGAATTGTTTCTATTCTAGTTTACAAAAAAAGAAAATGAGGTCCATAAATGTTAATGACTTGCCTGGAGCCACTTCGGTAACAGGTGCCAGGGTGACGTTTCAAAATTCAATGCAAGTGGCCCCCAAACTGAGAGCTTCTTGAGCTAAATTGTGCAGCACTGCCCCCTACCGTCTCCATCTCAGGTCCTGTCTATGACAGCTGAAAGGAGAAGCAGAGGTAATAGCTTCATTGATCTCATCTTGGGAACATATATATGAGACAGAGTACTCAAACTCTTTCCTGTTTTGTGCATGTCCATAAACGACCAAGAAAGAGCCACAAGAGTAGGCAGATTTGTAAATATGAAATTAAGAATAATGGGATGGACTATAAATTAACCCAGGGGATCTATTCACCAACATTACCAACTAACACAGCTCAGACATGGACTGATCAGAATGGATGTCAGCATTAAATAATTGGCATGGTTGGACTGGGCCCTGTTGGCTATCATCCTGACTTACCTCAAATTCAGTGTTTGTTTGTTTGTGGTTTTGGCTATTTCTATTCCATTAATTGTTTTTCCATAATGCACTGAAGTGTTTCTCATAGCCAAGAAGTTCTTCCGGAAGCACCCTCCTAACCCCTCCACATCGCTATCCCCTTGTTGCAGGT
This sequence comes from Craseonycteris thonglongyai, assembly GCA_004027555.1. Taxonomy (NCBI): domain Eukaryota; kingdom Metazoa; phylum Chordata; class Mammalia; order Chiroptera; family Craseonycteridae; genus Craseonycteris; species Craseonycteris thonglongyai. Next base: position 5,141 of record PVKE010047883.1, on the reverse strand, counting down.
ACTCTTTCTCTAGCTATAACTCTCCTGCACCTTCGTTAATGTTTTGTCACATATTTATTCATTCCTACATGCTATAATTTAGTTTTGCTTGTGTTCTTGATATTTTTAATAAATATTTTTTTTAATATATCAATTAACAGTATGATAGCTTATGGGTCTGGCTTCTTTGTATGAAATTATCCCTGTAAGATGTATTTGTATCACTGAATATTTTCATTTCTTTGCTGTATAGTGTAATAATGTAAGGATGTATCACTGTCTATTAATATATATCTCTGTACTCTTGACTGGTAATTGGATTGTCTTTAGCTACTACCAATAATGCTGCCATGAACATTCCAGGAGGTGTACTAGAATAAATTTTCATTTAGTATTTACCTAAGAGTGAAAATTTTGGGCCATAATGTATGTGGATTATATATCTTCTTCAATTTTAATATATAATGTAAAGCACTTTTTCAAAATGATTACGGTATATTAATTTGCAGACTCAACAACAGTGAATGAGCATTCTTGTTGCTCTATAATATTACCAACACTTGCTGCTATGTGTTTTTAAAATAAGAAGTCTGGAGGGCATTTAGTGGTATCTCCTGTGGTTTTAATTTTCTGATTCTGATATTAAGCATTTTAAAAATATGTTTATTTCCTCTGTCCACTTCTGTAGAATGAAACCATGTCAAAAGCTGGTGACGTACAACTATGGGGACTGCTTTGCCCCCACCACCTTCTCTCTATCTTTCTTTCTCTTTCTATCTCTGTCAAAACAATAAAATAAATCTTTAAATAATACGTTTATTGGTCAATTATAATATGCTCTTCTATAAAACTTTGCTCAAGATTTTGCTGATTTTTTCTGTTTGTCAGTCTTTTTCTTATTGTTTTGTATGAGTTCTTTATATTGCTTATATGTGTTGTAAATATTTCTGCCATCTGTGGCTAGTTTTATCACTCAATTCCTTTTTTAATAAATAGAAGTTCTAAGGTTAGTGTAGTTCAATTGAGCAATATTTTATATTAAGGTTTGTGCTTGCTGGATCTTACTTAAGAAATATTTTTCTACTCTAAAGTAATGGCATCTCTTATTATATTATCTTCTAGAAGCTTCATGAATTAGTTTAATTTTCAGCTTTATATTATACTTGAAATTAATCATTGTATATGTTATAAAGTAGGAGTCAAACTTACTATATATTTCTATATAAATATCCATTTGATTCAGCACCATTTATTGAAAAGATCATTTTTCTATACTGCTATTTTTGTCATAAATCAGTGGGTCCGTTAAAAAGAAATTTTCTAGAGTTGTTACTTAATGTCTCTTTTCTTTTTTAATCCTATACCAATATAGCATGTAATCACTAGCTTTTTTTTTTGAGTCTTGATTTTGGGGAGAGTAAGTTCTACCTTGTTGTTTGTTTTCAGGAGTGCCTTGACCATTCCTGTCTCTTTGCATTCACATATGAATTTTAGTATCAGTCAATTAAAAAATTAAGTGGACATTTGTTAGGTTGCACTGACTCTGCAGATTAATTTGGAGGAAATAAACATCTTTATTACACTGATTTTTTTCAATCTGTAAATATGTTATATTCCTCTAGTTATTTAGATTTTAAAATTTGCATCAATAATGTTTTATAGTTGTTCATGTAGAGGTCTTGCTCATAATTTGTTAAACGTATTCCTAATTTTTATTCTTCCATAAATATAATTTTTCACATTCTTTGCCTTAGAAAATATATTTTATTTTATTAGTTATTTTTGTCATAATATTTTTAAATTACAGATATAAATAGTATTTTTAAAAAATAAAATTTTCTTTGTTCCACTTTATTGATTTTATATATACTAATATTATAACATTTATTAATTATTTCTAATAATTTATAAATATAAAAGAAATTCAGATGTGTTTTTTTTTTAAGATCTATTTTATTGTTTTTGACAGAGAGAGACAGAGAGAGAGAGAGAGAAGGAAGAGGACCCAGAGCAGTCTACATAGTTACACGCCATCAGCTTTTGACATAGTTTCATTCCACACAGGTGGGTGGGGGTGGGAGGTGGTGCAGGACAGGAACCTAGCCAGGGTCCTTCCACATGGGAGGCACACCCCCATGAGCTGGAAGCCAAACTGGGGGCCTCCCACATGGGAAGCTCACCCCGGTGAGAACTGAACCGAGGGCCACAATCCATACCAAAATTGTACCCCCCAGAGAAAATCAATGTTCTGAATTCTATCTCTGCAAATTTGTTTTTCTGCTCTTGAACTTTATATAGACGTGCATAGTATGTAGTATTTTGTGTCTGGTTTCTTTAGCTTTTCGTTACATTTGCACAACTCATTCTTGTTGCTTGTGTGAGTAGTGTTTTTAAGTGCTATATAATATTCTATTTTGTGAAAACATAGGTTATCCCTTGTACTATTGATAGACAAACTGTTTCTAGATTTTGACTATTATGAGCAATGCTGATATAAAAATTAATGTCTTTTGCTGGGTGCATCAAAGTCACATTATTTTAACCAAATAATAATTTTGTTATTTTCTCTCTAACTATTTCCATGTCTCATCACTTTGGATATTTTTGTCAATGCTAAATAGCAGCGTGAAATAGTCGATTTCAACGAGAGACAAACTATTGCCCAAGGCAATGGCATTAAGCCAGGAGAGCCTAACAAACAATGTGAACTCCCTAAAGTAAAGCCCAATGAGTTGTCTTTTAGAAATACTTGGTTGCCTTATAAATAAATCAACTTAAGAATTTCTTCCATAGCTATCTCTAGAAATGTGGTACATGAGAACATAGTGTACCCTCTCCATATTGTCTTTAGATATCACCAACAAATTTGTCAACTAAAGAGTAGCTAAAGGTAGGAAAGTTCAAATTTAAGTTTTTTTACTAACCAGCTATACGTGGCCTTAGACAAATTATATAACTAATTCTCAGTTTCCTCATATGTAAAATGACAATGATAATAATGTGTTATACTATTATTAGATAAGGTAATGTTAGCAAAACATTCACAAGAATATCCAATAAATGTCAGAAAATAGTTCTGACATTATATTTATATATAGTAATATCGCAGCTATAGAGTTAATGATATCAAAGGCTGGTTTTAATTTGTCAGTTTGCTCTTTGACATTAAAAATATAAAAACAAAGACTTCTTATTTCATTTTATTTTATATGGATTTTGAATTTAAAATAGGGTAGAAAAGCTGTTGATTTTCATTTTAACAATGACTGAGATTAAAGAAGCAGTCAACCCTAAATCTATTTTGAATGGATTTTTTTCTTTTTTCTATTCAACCAATAGAAATATACTGTTTGTTTAGAGTTTTCTGTTCTAGAAATATATAATTAAAAAATATAATAATAAGTAAAATGTCATTCCATTTAGAATGCAAGTTTTGGAGGGAATCAGGAAAACAAAACATGTTCTCTAACATTAGTTTCTGATGTCTGTAATACATGCACACTCATCGTCCCTTCTGCTTGAACCAAAAACTGATCACTGTTCTGAATATGTTTTTATTCTAGGATACTTTCTTGCTGTCTTTTAGCATAAGTGTGTTCAACAGAGAAAAGCTATTCTCTTCCTCAAACTAACCCATTGAGATGGTGACAGGTTTATTTTGCTTTGTGTTTACTCACAAAAAGGAACTTGTAAGACTCAAGAACAAAGCATTTGCTCTTTCTTAGTATTAGTCAGTTAACAGCCCAAAGTTGGGGCTGGACTTTTCCCACTGGATGATTCTACCTTGTCACATTTGACAAGAATAAATCATAAAACAAAACCTTTCTCTAGTAACACTCGGTCCTATAAAACCTACTGCCTTGTCTTCATTATTCTGGAGTTGTGCCAGCCAATGGAACTTTCTGAACTGATGATGAAACTGTAAAAAAACAAAACAAAAAAAGTAGAATGCAATTTTTTATTTTTTTTTTTGGTGGGGGAGATGGAATCATTATGTAGTATAATTACAAAAAAAATGTCTGTGGTTTGGAAGTAACTTCTTGCATTTTAGAGTTACATGGATTTGTAGAGTTCACTGATTATTTCACGTTAAGCTGAATTAGCCTTAGTTCGCTTGACCAGACATATACCTAACTATTTGCTTACTGAGAGGTAAGACTTACTGATGAGTCAATAAGCTGGAAAAGTTACATTAAGTTGTGACCTGAAAACTCTGAGTTAGACTTTGCTATAAAAAATAAAAATCTATGGAACTGTCTTTGGCAAGGGTGAAGACTTTAAGTGAGATAAATTGAATGACTAGTTTGCAAATATAGTAAATTGAGTAAATCAATGCTCAGTGCATTTAATATACCTCTATTATTATTTACATTGACATTTGCATGTCTTCACTTATAAATGGGAGTTTTTAAGAGCTGACCCTTCATCCTGGTTGCATCCTTAGTACCTAACACTGTGCCTGACACATAAAGACTCTCAAAAATGTTTTAGATCAGTGGTTTTTTAACCAGGGGCAACTTTACACTATGAGAACATTTGGCAATTTCTGGAGACATTATTTGCTTGTCACAGCTGGTGGGTGGATAGTGGCCAAGGATGCTATTAAACATCCTACAATGCACAGGACAACCTGCACAACAAAGAATTATCTGTACCAAAATGTCAATAGTGCTGAGGTTTAAGAAACCTTGTTTTAGATGAATGAATGAACTCATTGGAAAAATTAACCTTCAATGAGATAACCTGGAATTTATATCACACAATTTTTGCTATTAAAAGATAATCCTAGAAAGTAGCTAGAAGATATTTGACTTTTATATTCACATGTTTTGAAAATGAGTGTAACATTATACAAAATTATATAATTTTGTTATAGAATTTAAAATATAATTAAACAGTTACATATTTGAACTTAAATGGCATAGGAAAGACTTTTAATTTTATTGCATTGAATTAATTTAATTGCATTGAGTCCTGAGTCCCATATTGAATCAAGTATATATTATTTGTTTTGAAATAATAATTTAAAACAAAAATTTTACAGAACTTGTCTTTCAGAGCATAAGTAGAATCTGTAATATTAATTTCTATTTTTTTTTAAGATTTACCGGTAGTTTATTGTTTGAAAGAAGGTGAGAGAGAGGGTAAGAAAGAAAGAAAAA
>PVKE010047882.1:0-11773 GCA_004027555.1 Craseonycteris thonglongyai | reverse complement strand
TGCATAGTTATTTCTATTTTACTTTTTGACAGATAGAGAGAGAGATAGAGACAGAGACAGTTAGAGAACCAAACTGTGGGAACTCCCCAGTTCAGCACGTGGGTCCTGCCTGGGCCGGAGCCGGGATTCGATCCTCGGTCCTCATGGCCTCAAAGCGAGCGCTCAACCCGCTGAGCCGTCCCGGCTTTCCCCTCTCTTTTCTAATTAGGATTGAAAAGAATACATTTACCAGATCACTGGCTACATACTATGTACCCAAACCCTTCTTAATTTCTAGCAGTGAACAATACCCCATCTGCACAGCAGCCGTAATCAGGACTAATAGTAGGTTAACACCTGCACTAGTCTATAGTAATTCTATCTATTTTCTTCAAAGCCAACTGGCAAAGTAAAAGGGAAAACGATGAGGACCACAAATAAGCTCTACCTCCCCGCAACTCAGCCAAATGGTTTTGATTTCCTATCTTGGCTGGAATAAGGAGGAGTTTTAGAGATTTCCACTTGGCTTTCCTCACTATGATAGCTGTCACCCCACGAGCCAAAGGCTTTATGTATATGTTACATTCATTTGCATATATACATTGAGGCACTGGACATAACCAAGGGTGGGTCCACAATGTGTCCAGACTTTAGCCAGTACCACAGGGCCTGGTGCCCATGAGCCCCCACTTTAATGAGGTGTTTCTAGGTATCTATGTCAACTCAGATCCGACATCCAGTAGTCCTTGAAATGTCTGGATATTCCCCTTTCTCAATGTACTGTCGCCCTAGTAATTGACCACATGTCCATTTAGAGAAGAACTTGGTGATTCATCACAGTATACACCTGCCATTGTATAGCAGGGTCCTTTCTCCAAAAGACCCAGCCACCACTTCCTCTGGGTTTATATCTGAAAATTACCTCGGGTCTAGGAACTGAACAAGGGATCACAACATTTCATTTGAGCCAGAGCCCGCAGCATCTTCTCCATTTTTTGCCTTATTGGACATAGATGTTAAGCAGCATTTTTGTTAGTTGCTCCTCTCTTTTGGCTGTGGGAGTGTTGTTAATCATCTTCCAAATACCCTGAGGGTTAAACCCCCTTTCCTGCCCCTCCAACTTCACCAGTTGTTACAGTAATTATGGCCCCTTGGCTTCTGGTAGTTAAGCACCATCTCTGTTACTTCAGGATCCATCACCCCTGAGTGACATTAACCAGCCCAGCTCTGTGAGCACTTTACTCACAATCAGCCCTAGTCTAAAGAGGTGTGCCACCTCTGAACCCATGATGTTTAAGCCTTTCCATTCTTGGAAGCCTTAGTAAATTATGTATCTTCTGGGCCTTACTTTGGAACAAAGTCAAGTGGTGAGCTTTCTAGCCTCATAATATCCAATCCAGGATGAGCACTTCTCTCAGCCTCTTTATTGCTTCTCCTACCATTTACCAGAACTACCTGGGCATCTCCACTTCACTCAGTGTTGTCCATAACTATATCAAGCTTCATACCTTATCACTGAATTTGTCCCATCCCCTGGGATTCTTACTAAGATAATAAATCCTATGTCCCAATAAAGTACCCCCCACAAAAAAATAAATAAGTAAATAAGTTCTTATTTTTCTAGTGCTATATTCTGGCCCTCTAAGTAAAACACCCTCAAAATCCAATCCCAGGAATACTGTCCTGGCTTCTGGTGGGGCATGCTATTGCTTGTTATGCTTGTCTTATAAAACAAGTTAGGAAGTATTTATGTTTTCCTATTCAGCAGAAAACAGTGTAGGCAGTTTCTTCTTAAATGTTTGGAAGAATTTACCAATTCAGTTACATGGGCCTGCATAGTGCTTTACAGAAGGCTATGGACTTCCTCTATGGTGAAAGATGCCACAAAGGCCTCTCCTCAGTAAGGCAATAGATCGGTACCCCCTCATAAGATGTCTCCATCTTCCCTCCCGGCTGAAAGGCAGATGACCAGAGTGAAAATCAGCATAACCTCGGTTGATAAGTGCTGGCTCTGACAAGGGAAGGAAAAGATTATATGGTGAAATAGCTGCTATCAAAACTTCACAAGGACATTATAAAACAGGAAAATGATAGAAGTCAACATAAAAAATAGGATTGTCTAATCCAACTCAAAGAGTCACAGGAATAAGGGATTTTAATCCATTATAAAGTTTTGCTAATAATCTCAAGAATATAAGCCATCAAGGGACAGCCAAAGCAGAGAGAAGTCTTGAAAAGTGTCTATAGTTTCCCATATCCTTACTTCTTGCATTGTATGAGCTATTAGGCCAAGCTGGAAAGATATGTTCTCTGAGGGAGGTGGCTTTATACAACATGGATCATTTTAGGTTATGACATTTCTCTATTGTATATTTACAATATTTGTGTAACTTATTGTGTAACTTTTTTTTTTTAAGATTTATTTTGTTGTTTCTGGCACAGACAGAGAGAAAAGCAGAGAGAAGGGGAGCCAGAGCAGTCTCCACAGTCGCATGTCACTATTTCTCTAAGTAGTTTCATTCCACAGGCAGGTGCAGGGCTGAAAGGGGCAGGAACCAGCAGGAGGCACGCCCCAGGCAGTAACCGAACTGGGGTGAAATGCACACCCCAGCTCAGCATATGGGTCTGCACGGGCCAGGGCTGGGACCAGGACTGGGGCTGGATCCTGGGACCCTGGGTGCTGCAATGTGAGCATTCAACTCACTGAGCCATCCAAGCTTCCTTTACCCCTTATTGTGTAACTTACATGACATTTTCCTGGGAGCCATGCCCTTTAAGTTCATAGAATCTGGTTTTGTTTACCATTAATCAATCCTGAATTGAAGACATCTGCCAAAAGCACCTCACAGATAAAGACTCACCTCCTAATAATTAATATTACTTCATTTACATGAAGTCTGTTTTCAGTATGTGTATAGGAAGATTATTCTGGGCTACCTGCTTTCTTTTCTGGACACATTCCTCCAAAATGTGTCCAGAAAAGGAATTAATTGGAGGCTACATACTTAAAACTCTTTTCTACTGAGAAGTCAATAAATCTCACAAATATAGATGCTAAAATATTAAATAAAATATTATCAACTAGAATCTGCAATATGTAAAAAGGCTAATACATCATAATGTTGGTTTAACATTTGAAAATTAATTAATGTAATTTATCATGTATTAGAATAAATGAGAAAGCCACAGAATTTGAATAGATGTGGAATAAACAACTGACAAATCAATACTCGTTATAAATTATCAGCAAACTAGAAATAGAAGGGGACTTTCATAACTTAACGAGGATATCTACAAAAAAATTTTAGCTGACACAATACTTAGTAAAACATGAAATCTTTCCCCTTAATATTGGAATTAACTCAAGAATGTTCACTCTCCTCACTTCTATTCAAAATTGTACTTCATGTGGGAAAGCCGGGATGGCTCAGCGGGTTAAGCGCTCGCTTTGAAGCCCCAAGGACTGAGGATCGAATCCCAGCTCCGGCCCAGGCGGACCCACGTGCTGAACTGGGGGGGTTCCCACAGTTCAGTTCTATCTCTGTCTCTGTCTCTGTATCTCTCTCTCTTTCCAAAAAAAAAAAAAAATTGTACTTCATGTCCTAATCAGGACAGTGAAGGAGAGAGAGGGAGCAAAAGAAAGAGGAATACATGTATATTGTTACTGCATGATTATATATGTAGAAAATTAAAATAATCTATAAATGAACTATCAGAATGGCTATGTGAATTTATTAAGTCTAAAATGATCCAGGATCACTAAAAAAATCAATTGAATTGCACATCTTTGTACTGGATCCATTTGACAAATTTTTTTTTTCTAAGTTTACAATAGTAACAAAAACATCAAATACCACAAAATATACTACTTGCAGTATTTACAATATGTCTACATGGAAAACTATAAAATATTGCAAAAAGAATTCAGAGATTTAAACAGAAGTGTAAGTGATGTTAATGAAAGGAAAACAATATTTTAAAGATCAATATTTTTAATTTGTTCTAAATTTATCTATAGAATCAATGTAATACCAATCAAAATTTTAGGGAATGCTGGGATGGCTCAGTGAATTGAGCACTCGTCTTACAGCCCCCAGGGTCTGAGGATAGAATCCCTGCCCTGGCCCTGGGCTGTGTGGACCCATATGATGAACTGGGGTGTGCTTCCCATGCAGGAGGCCCCTGGCCGGAACCTGCCCTGTGCAGCCCTGGGCCCACCTATGGAATGAACCCTATGTAGAAAACTAATGATGTACAACAATGGAAACTGCTCTGGGACCTCCCCCTTCTCTCTTTCTCTGTCTCTCTCTCTGTCAAAAACAATAAAACTAAATCTTAAAAAAAAAGTTAAGCTGGGTTTTTGTTTCTCTTTTTGTTTTATGTTTTGGAAATTAATAAGCTGAACCTAAAATGTATACAGAAGTTGAAAGTACAAAGAATAGCCAATTGTCTTTAAAAAGAAAGCTAGAAGGCTTATACTATCAGATATCAAGACCCACAATAAAGCTACAGAAATTAAGAAAGGAGTGTCTGCACAAAGATAGACTAATGGAATAGAACAGAGGAGTAAAACTGTATTTTTCTCTGTAGGCAAATGCTTTGTTCCTACCCCAGTACCTACCTAACCCCCACTCAAGCTCACCCCCCCCGCCCCAACTCAAAGTAAACTATAAACCAAGCTTGTCCCACCCACAGCCCACGGGCGTCATGCAGCCCAGGACAGCTTTCAGTGCAGCCCAACACACATTTTTAGACATTTTAAAAACATTATGGAATTGTTTTTGTGATATTTTTAAAACTCAAACTATTGTTAGTTTTAGTATAGTTTATATGTGGCCCAAAATAATTCTTCTTTCAGTGTGGCTCAGGGAAGCCAAAAGGTTGGACGCACCTGCTGTAAGCCTCATGTCTTTTTTTTTTTTTTTTTTTAAGATTTATTTTTATTGTTTTTGACAGAGAGAGAGAGAGATACAGAGATAGAGACAGAGAGAAGGGGGAGGGCCCAGAACAGTCTCCATAGTTGTACATCATTGGTTTTTCCACCTAGTTTCATTCCACAGGTGGGAGTGGGGCTGCACAGGGCAGGAACTGGGCCAGGGTCTCACCCTGGTGAGAACCGAACTGGGGGCACTCCCCAGTTCAGCATATGGGTCCACACAGGCCGGGGGCAGGATTAAATCCTCGGTCCCTGGGGCTGCAAAGTGAGTGCTTAACCCACTGAACCATCCCAGCTTCCCCTGTAAGCTTCATGTCTTGAGGAAGAAAAACAATTCAGCAAAAGAAATGTAACAACAACAAAAAAATTTTTAAAGGTGATTATTGGCTTCTGAGTTTCCAAGGACCAAAATCATGGCATAAAATTTAGGTTTGTAGGGACACTTATCTAGCTCATCTCCTCCATGCCTTACCTTCTCCAAACTCATTCAAAGGAAGAGAGGGTGGGGGGAACACACTCCTCAGCATTAAGTGAGAAGAAAATAAACCACAGTTGGAGAGAAAGCAAAAGAGTTAACTGCTGGTGACGGATTCTGAAGAGAGGTTCAATATTCTAAATTAAAGCTTCAAAGAACTCCAAGAGAAAAATGTACATGGTCTAAGAACGGAAAGACCAGTGCCCTACCTCCTACCTGGTTGTCTTGCGAAAGTTCCATAGTGTTGTTTTGACACAGTGGCATTAGAAATTGAAGTAGAAATATCTGCACTGAGTAACTGGACAGATATATCCTAAACTACTTCACAGACATTATGGAGCCACATGATTGAGCTAATATTTTTCTTGGTGTGACTGAAAGCATTTGAGAAATGACCCCAAGAGTCGAGCAACCTTCTTGGCCTAAGATGCAGAGTGAATTCTTTGAAAAGGTACTGGATAGAATGTAGACATCTCATCAGATATAAGCATGGAAGACGATATCCATAAAGACTGGAAAAGGAAAGTGTTCATCTCAGTTTATGCCAGCGATGGACAGATTTTAATCAGGAATCATGTATCCATCAAGGCCATAACAGGGTTTAAATCCTTTGGAATTTATCTGCAACTCTGAGTGAAAAAGGAGAAGGGGTTGTATTAAATCATTTTAAAAGTAATATGTATATACCTGGAAAATGACTAAAGAGTGTATGTGTGTCACCAAGCAAAATGAGAGCTTAAATAAATTCAGTTCAGTATGGAAAAATAAAGCCATTTTCCCACATATCTGAGTATGTGATGCGCAAGCCCATAGCTAATATAAGCAACACCAAAGTTTTCAAGCAGGACTGCTGGGCAAGGTAGCCTGGAGCAAACCATCGATATCAGATTCTGTCTGTGGAACACTACTTCCATAGGACGTGAATTGATGTTAGGAAAGGAACGAAGTTGGAAGTAGTCTTTTTTCTAAAAGCATTCGTGTGTCAATGTTTAGTGCAACTCTTCAAAAGAGATGATTTGATCTGGCCCATGTGGCAGCACTGTGATATATTAGCCCTGAGCCCCCTTCAGCTTAGGACTTGCTCCTGGTTTGCTGAGCGTATTATCAGCAGGTGGCCTGCACCTCCAGCCCTCTTTGGAAATTGCCTCAGCGGCACAGAACCACCTCACCTAAGCCACATCCCTTCATAGGGTTGCCCATATCTAATGACCTGTCAGTTGCAGGGTTGTGCTCTTGCCCATCTACAGATGACTCTGAAGGTAATCCCACCTCCAGAGCTCACCATGGTTTTGGCCAAGGCTGCTTTGGGACCTGTATTCCTGTATTCCAACGCAGCTTCTCTCTTTACCCAGCCCTGCTTCTTCCTTTCTTTTCTACAAGTGTAGTTCTCACACGTTCTTATTAAAGACTTTGCAGGTTAAACTACATCTCAGAGCCTGAATCCTGGAGAACCCAGTTTGCGATGTCCCATTTCCCTATTCTGTTTGCCCTCCAAAACCTTTATTCAGAGCACCTAACAAGTTCAGGGTTTAAGAAACATGTTTTGGATGCTGTTAAGTACAGATGTGAGTAAATACAGGTGTACATATTTGTGTGGGGAGTGAGGGAGGAGTGCCTGACACTTGAACAGAAGCCAATAAATTCCTCTGAAATATTAAACTAGCCCAATTTTGGGAAAAAAAAAAAAAAGAATTCTTAAAGTGCTACAGAATCCATTATCTATTGAGGCAGATGGAGAAGATCCAAGTATTATATGACTTATGCAAATAAATGTTCTTTTTTCTATAAAAAAAATGCTTAAATCTCTAAGGTGATCTGTGGTGTTGGATAAAATGCAATCATTTCTGTCTAACAAATGCAAATATTTTGCACCCACAGCTGCCTTTGAATATTTAGTGAAAGAAGAAAAGGGAAAAGCAGAAAGAAAATGCTTGAAAATCAGTTATCAAGAAATAAAAATTAGGCAGTAAGATTTCCACAAAACTGTAAAACTGTCACAAGTGGAAAATACTCAAAAATGTTTGATGGGGTATAATACACTTAACATTAAAATATTTGTTTTAGGCAAGCCATTGACTAGTATTATTTCAAAATGTAACTGCAGTAACCAAAAATGGAATAAACATTTTTTACAAATCTTTGAAATAATCATTTTTGTATTTTAGCACTACTTTGAAATGAGGAGCTGGCTTGACAGACTAACACCTACATGATCAGAGACAGTAAACTCTCAGGCTGCAGGACCAGCCTAGAGCAATTTCCAAATCAAATGAGATGCTTGCAGCCTGTGCTAATGCGGCTTTGGGAGGAGCTCACTTCAGCTCGCTTGAATAAGCCACTGTCTATGGCTCACAAGGGTCCTGTTCTTAATGAGGTGGTGCATAGCAGCAGCACACTGTGAATCCAAATAACAGATGGCAACACTGTTGAGGAGGCTGGCAGTCTGATGTCTAGCCACCAACTGGCAGCAATCATTATTAAACTGATTCGTGTGCCCAGGGAAAACCTTCGTAAGAGTCTTAGCAAATGTGAGCAGTGAGAAGCAATGATCTGCTCTTCCTACCTTCTATAGATACTACCTGTATTTTTAAAAATATTATTGCCCAAGGCAATTCACACAAAGAAATGGCATGATGTGAGAACTGGAGGCCTATTCCCTTTCTATGTACTCATATACCTTTAAACATGATAGTTATGATTTCTCTGGTGACTAGCCTTTATTTGAAGGAAATAGCTTCATAGCATTCACCCTATGGACTTGTGGCAAATATTCAATGATAGGCAAACACAGATTCTCTGAAGAAAGGTTCTGTGTAAGTAGTATTGTAAATCTAATAACAGCATAGTCTATCTCACATAATGAAGCAATAGCCTAAATTGCTCATGGTTCATTTACCTGAGACAGGTAACTATCCCTTTGGTGTGAAAAGCTTGTTATTATTACGCTTGGCTAGGAAAGCAGATAAAGACAGCCACTTGCTTTAGAAAACTTCTCTTCCAAGGACCTTTAACAACAACAACAAAAAAAATAGAATAAATAAAAATCTTAAAGGGATTCATTTTTCTTTTTTTTTCCCCAACATTTATTTTATTGTTTTTGACAGAGAGAAACAGAAAGGGGAGGGGAAAGGCCCAGAGTGGTCTCCATAGTTGTGTGTCATTCCACACTTGTGAGCACAGGGCCATGCAGGGCAGGAACCAGGCCGGGGCTTCCCACTTGGAAAGCACACCCCAGTTTAGCATATGGGTCCACAAGGGCTGGGCCGGGACTCAATCCTTGGACCCCAGGGCTGCCTGGGACTCTATCTTTGGACCCCAGGACATTAAGGCGAGCATTCAACCTACTTAGCCATCCAGCCATCTCCAGGGATTCATTTTTTTTAATGCTCTCTTTACAATCAAAATGCTAAGCAAATATCATTTTTTTTTTCAAATGTTGAAAGATCTGTTATTTGTCACCAATAAAACCAATTTCTTCATCTCTATTATTAATGAAAAAGATTTAAGGTAAGGCTTTTATTGAAAAATAAACCCTTGCTTCATTCATGTTTACAAAATACTTTCACTTAAATTAAAAACAAACCGAAACAATCTTAGCTGTTCTCTAAATCTTCATTAAATTTCTTTTCTAAAATTAAGATACTAGATTTCTTTTATGTCATGTATTTATAATAACAAGGAGAAACACTACAGTCAAATGTTGGTATTCTACATGTTGCGGTCACAGATTTTATTATTTTTGTTGTTGTTGTTAACTTTATTGGGGTGACATTAATTGATATCAATTACATTGTTTCCAGGTATACAATTCTACATTACATTGTCTACACATCGCATCATGTGCTTACCACCCAGAATCAGCTCACTTCCCATCACTGTATGTTTGATTCCCCACAGATTTTATTATATATTCTTTTTGGGTAATTTTTTTTTTAATGAAAGCAAAATTTTAAGCCCTTCAAAAAGAAGTGCTAAAATCTCTCTGAATAGATTATCTTGGGCTTTAGCAAGTTGAAAAACTAATTCAGGTTGAAATATTGTTTATAACTTCCAGAGAGAGTGCCTATGTCCTTTGTCAAATAGGGTGAATTTCTTCCCAAGTTAGATACCCAGCCCTGCCCATAATGCTAAAAGCAAGCTACATACTACCTTTCAACTCTCTCAATATTCTCCCAAAATAAGAAATAAATGCCAGAAGTCATCATGCACTTTAATATTTAAGACCAAAAAAAATCAACTAGAGGTTTCCACAAATTTGCTTGTCTCTTGCTTACTTTACAACAAATCAACTATACCCACATGAGAAGATAAGATGTGCATATCTTGTTTGGAAAAACAAGTGCCATGTGTTAAAAGATGTCTGAAAAATAGCAACATGTGAGCTCCTTAAAATAGCTAAAAACTTCCAAGTTATTGAACAACTTATCAGACCAACAAGTTGTGTTTTTAGCCAGATATTATAAAATGCTAGATGATAAGATGATGAATGTTTGTCCCAGGTATTAGGCCATACTCAATGGTAAGGAAGAAAAGCAACAATGGATAGGTTTGTTCATGGGACATTTTTCCAGGTATTCTGATGCAATGATAGAACCTTGAAGGTCCATAAGTATACTGATATCAGTACTACAGATGCTCAATTTAAGTATCAGCCACTTTGTCTAAAGATGAATATTCTCTTTCAGGGCGAAGAAATTCTAGTGATCATGAGCTAAAGATGCATGTAGCACAGTTATTTTCTTCTCTCCTGCCCTTATCATTAAAGCTGCCCTTATCAAAGACACCAGTGATATTCATCTTGCCAAAATCAAAGTTTTATCGTCTGGCTCTCGCTTACTCTAACTCTCAGAGTGGACACTCAAATATTTGTCGAAGGAATGATACTGGAACAACATACCAAGTATGGGTAGATGAGAGCACAGTAATGGCGGCCTAGAAATTAAATAGTCCTTAATGTTATTTTATTGAAGTAGTTATAGATATCATCATTCTCATCTTTTTAGGATAAGAAATTAAAGCTTAGATAGTTCAAGTAACTTGCCCAATAGCATGTAGCTACTAGGTTGTCAGAACTAAGATTTGTGTTCCCATTGTCCTAGTATGAAGGTCATGCTGTTAACTCCATGCTCTATTTGTAGATACATACAAGAAAAAACAAGGACTAGGAACTGAGTTAAGCTTGTGTATCTCCTGGTTCTCTGCTACAACAAGATGGTCTTGAAGTTGATGGCTCTAATCATTGAAGTTGGACAAATGCTATTTTTCTTACATTTATTTTTTTAAAAGATTTTATTGTTTTTGACAGAGACAGAGAGAGACAAAGACAGAGAGAAGGGGGAGGGCCCAGAGCAGTCTCCATATAGTTGCACATCATCAGTTTTTGACATGGTTTTGTTCCATGCAGGTGGGTGGAGAGCATGCAGGGCAGAAGCTGGGCTGGGGGCCACCCACATGGGAAGCACACCCTAGTTCAGGGGTGGCGAACCTTTTGGCGAAGTTTATGAAATAAGAGAATACTCGTTCAACTCGCATGCCAACCCATCGAGTGAGATAGAGGTATCTATTATTTTTGTGTCTACAAGAGCATAAACAATTTTTTAAATGGTATTCACAGCTCCGCATGCCAAAATAATTGCTCCGCATGCCACTTTGGGCGTGCGTGCCATAGGTTCGCCACCTCCGCCCTAGTTCATATATGGGTCCACATGGGCTGGGGCCAGGATTTGATCCGCAGTCCCCAGTACTGCAAAGTGAACATTTAACTCACTGAGCTATCCTGGATTCCCTACTTTTCTCACATTTAAAAGGAAAAAGACTTGTCTCCTCTATAAAATGGAGCTGAAAGTATTATCAGTCTACCTTCTGTAGTTTGTTATTTTTAGGCTAAAATAAGATAACAAATATGCAAAATATAAATCACTATACAAAAAAAAACAACAATAATGGTTTCTATATATTAATTATTACTACCGAGAGGTATTAAAAGAAGAGCTGGGCTACAAAATCAATGTCCCAAAATCAACTGCATTTTTGTACACCAACAATGAAACTTCAGAAAGAGAGATGAGAAGATCCATTCCCTTTGCCATTGCAAACAAAAAAATGAAATACCTAGGTATAAATCTAACAAAGAATGTGAAGGACTTATACACTGAAAACTATAAGACACTCTTAAAACAAATTGAAGAGGACACAAAGAAATGGAAAAACATTCCATGTTCGTGGATTGGAAGAATTAACATAGTTAAAATGGCCATACTCCCCAAAGCAATATACAGATTCAATGCCATTCCCATCAAAATCCCACAGTCATTCTTTCAAGAAATAGATTTAAAAAATCATCAAATTTGTATGGAACCACAAAAGACCACGAATCGCAAAAG
>PVKE010047881.1:0-11773 GCA_004027555.1 Craseonycteris thonglongyai | reverse complement strand
AGCCCTCCCTCACCTCCCCACCCCCACCCCCAGGCAACCACCAAACCACTGACTGTGTCCACAAGTTTTCGTTTCTTTGTTACTTTCAGTTTTATATTCCACCTATGAGTGAAGTCATGTTTCTTGATTCTTTCAGTCCGACTTATTTTGCTTAATAAGATGGTTTCAAAGTTCATCCATGTCACAAATTGCTGTATTTCATCTTTTCTTATTGCTGAGTAATATTCCATTGTGCAGACGTACTACAACTTCTTTATTCAGTCATCTATTGAAGGACACTGGTTGTTTCCATGTTCTGGCCACTGTAAACAGTGCTGAAAAGAACACTGGAGTACATATATCTTTGCAAATTAAGGTTTTCAGTTTTTTGGGGTAGACACCCAGAAGAGGGGTTGCTGGGTCATATGGCAATGCCATTCCTAATTTTTTGAGGACTCTCTGTACTGTCTTCCATAGTTGTATCAATTTACATTCCCACCAGCAGTGTATGAGGGTTCCTTTTGTCCACAGCCTCTCCAGCACTTGTTACTCCTTGTCTTCTTGATTATAGGCATTCTAACAGGTGTGAGGGGGTATCTCATTGTGGTTTTTATTTGCATCTCCCTTATTGCTAGTGATGTTGAGCATTTTTTCATGTGTCTGTTGGCTTTTCATGTCTTTGGGGGAGAAGTGTCTATATAGATCTTCTGCCTATTTTTTAATTGGATCGTTTGTTTTTTGTTGTTGAGCTGTATGAGTTCTTTATATATTTTAGATATTAGCCCCTCACCAGAGGCATTGTTTGCAAATATATTCTCCCATCCAGTTGGTTTTCTTTTTACTTTCTTAATGGTGTCCTTTGCTGTATAGAAGCTTTTTAGTTTGATTAAATCCCATTCATTTATTTTTGCTTCTACTTCCCTTGCCTTTGGGGTCAAGTTCATAAAGTACTCTCTGAACTCAAGGTCTATAAGTTTAGTACAGATGCTTTCTTCTATGTACTTAAGTGTTTCTGGTCTTATGAAGAGGTCTTTAATCCACTTTGACTTAATTTTGGTATATGGTGACAGTTCACAGTCCAGATTCATTCTTTTGCATGTGGTTTTCTAATTTACCAGCACCATTTACTAAAGAGGTTTTCTTTTCTCCATTGTATATTTTCTGCTCCTTTGTCAAAATTATCTGTCCATATGTTTGTGGGTTTATTTCTGGGTTTTTGGTTCTATTTCATTGGTCTGTATGTCTATTTTTCTGCCAAAACCAAGCTGTTTTGATTATTGACACTTTGTAGTATAGACTGAAGTCTGGGAGCATGATGCTTCCAGCTTTAATCTTTTTTTGAAGGATTGCTTTGGCGATTCAGGGTCCTTGTGGTTCCATATGAATCTTATACTCTTTTAATCTATTTCTTGAAAGAATGGCTGTGGGATTTTTATTGAAATTGCATTAAATGTGTGTATTGCTTTGGGTAATATGGCCATTTTAACTATGTTGATTTTTCCAATCCATGAACACAAAATATCTTTCCATTTCTTTATATCTTCTTCAATTTCTTTTAATAATGTCTTACAGTTTTCTGTGCATAAGTTCATCACATTCTTTGTTAAGTTTATTCCTAAGTATTTTATTCTTTTTGTTTTGATTGTAAAAGGTATCGTTTTTATTTCTTTTTCTGAAGTTTCATTGTTTGTATATAAAAATGCTGTAGATTTTTGTACATTGATTTTGCATCCTGCAATTTTACTATATTCATTAATTACTTGTAATAGTTTTCTGGTGGAGTCTTTAGGGTTTTCTATATAAAGGATCGTATTGTCATGAGAATTTAATGCCACTGCTGATTTGACAGGAGGCAGGTCTCATGTGGTAATGCAAGTTATGGGGAGTGGATATAAATACAGATGAAGCTTTGCTCCCTCCCCTGCCACTCACCTCCTGCTGTGTGGCCCAGTTCTTAACAGGCCATGGACTTGTACCAGTCTGCGGGTTGGGGACCCCTGATTTAGCCCATAGAAGGTAATGGTGATACTTATGAAATGATCCCAAGGAATTTTCAAGATAAGATGCTAGAAAATATAATATTCACTTCTTGATTGTAAGTTACCTTCAGGGAGGTTTTAGCCATTGTCATCATACTTCTGTTGAAAACCTTATTCACAAACAAACACTTTTTTCCCCCTCATGAGTATAAAAATTAAGAAGGAAAGATACTTGTTTAATTATCCTCAGCAGGTAGATTACAGTACAATTTTCAGCCTCAATAAAGTGTTATTTCTGCAGAAAGAATTGCTAGGGCTTTATTTTTTTTTCATGTTCAGTTTTAGAGTATTCACATAGGCCCTCTCCTATCAAGTATTTCAAGTAAATATAAACATAAACCATAGACAGACCTGTATAAATAAAAACAGGAAAGTCGTATCATAGAAAGATGTGCACAATGGAAGTATAATTTTTATGGTGCCTCAATGGGAGAGTAGAGGAATGAGATTTATGAAAATATAGTGTGGTGTCAAAAAAAGAATGTCACAAAAAACTGTATATAATTTGAGTATTTCTGCTTTAATTTTACATTAACAATAAATGTAAGAAGACGTGGGGTTTTAAAAAACAAATTGCCAAATGAAGCATAATAGAAGATTGAGAGCTGAATATTCAGAAATTATTCAGCCAATTCAAATTCCTAAGTATTGTGTATATGTTTATTATACATGCTTAATGGTTGCTCTATGTGAAATCACGTATTATATGGATATGCTGAATTCAGAGAAGAGGAATAATTGCCATGCACAGTCACATGTAAACTAGGAACTAATTTTCTGACAGTTTGGTAAAAGAGAGCCTGGGATATAAACAAGCATACTTAAATTAACTAACTAGTGACATTAAGTTTTCTGTTCTCTATTTCCTATGTATAAATTTAGGGGTCTGGAATGGGACTCAGAAATTTTTATTTTAAACAAGTTCTCAAATGATACTGATACTGCAAATATAGGGCCATGGTTTGAGAATCATGGGAATAAATTAATAAGTCCTTTAAAGCAACTGGCAAAGGGTATCAGAGTCACTACTCATACATATGCATTTTTCTCTCCACTCATTCTTCCCTCTTTTAAGTGAGTCTTGTGTTCTTTTATACCCTAAGAATCAGAATATGTGATCATCTCAGTCCAGCAATTCTTTAAATCTATGTCTGTAATGAAATCATATGTAAAAATATGTTAGAAAGAGAAAGGAATTTCATTGGCACTGAGTTGTTACCGTGTGCCTTGAAACAGTAATAGATGCTATAAACAGTAGAAGAAAAGTATAAGCATTATTGAGGATCCTGTTCTGAACAAAAGCTTAATAATTGATGATGGAAGGCCATAGAAAAACATCAAGTTTCAAAAGATGTGGGCTCTATGGCAGCTTTATGACAATGGGGCATCTGCCATGCATTTATCCCTGTGAGGTAAGAGTCACCATGGAGCACATAATGAGCTGCAGAGCCACTAGGATTTGTGACTGCCTTGCAGTTTGCAAAGCATCTAGTGTTACAGAGAAAGCTCCCAATCCTGAGCATCTACAGTTTGTAAGGGTCGGAAATATCATGTTTCCAATTAATGATTTGAATATGGGAAACACTGTTATATATGGATGGGCAAAATTCTTGGATTTTTGTGGTTTACAGGCAAGAAGGAATTAATGACGATGTTTTAAACACGATA
Source organism: Craseonycteris thonglongyai (assembly GCA_004027555.1). NCBI lineage: Eukaryota > Metazoa > Chordata > Mammalia > Chiroptera > Craseonycteridae > Craseonycteris > Craseonycteris thonglongyai. The sequence goes on along the minus strand of PVKE010047881.1, from coordinate 8,087 downwards.
AACTCAATATGATAATGCAGCCATAATGAATTTTACAAGTAAGACATTTTTTTGTAGAATTCTTAGGATTGCCATAGCAGCAGCTTCTCATTAGTACTTTTCTGTGGTTACCAGGTAATTCCAGTAACAAAATGCCTTGCTAAGAAAGCAGGCCAAGACAAATGAAGACACATTAATTTCTTTATTTTTAAATTGCAAGCTTGAAAAATTTATCTGGGTAGGCCCTGGAAAAAATTATTATGTTGCGTAGATCAGGCAGGTGGTCAGGAACATTCTCTACAATTTCCCCCAACCACATCTGTATCCCTGACATCAAAAGTTATGTGGAAAACATGGTTGTTCTCAAATTTAGAATTGTTAAGATAAAAGAGGCCTAAATGTTAATAGGAAAAAAAAAAAAGTGGTTCTGTGAAAATAATTGTCTACAATGGTTTATTTTCTCATGTAAATAATTAATGTAACGCTTAAAATAACATGACAGGAATTACTTGAAGACGTTGAATGATTGAAAATAAATATACAAGGGCTTAATTTAGATCATAAGTTTCATTTATTTTCTTCCAATAATATTATAATAAAAGATTTTGTGAATGCAGCACACCATGAAAGTGGACTTAAAGCCTCTTAGGAGAAAGACCATCTAATATACCTAGTAAAATTTATAACTGGAGTAGAGTAACAGAAAAACAATTTTCATGGTTAGCTTCTTTTAGGATTTCCTTGAAAATCTCCCTTGTTTGTTTCTGGAATTTAACAAGGGTCAGTAATGTACAGGAAGAACATATTCACGCTTTCTACTCTGGACAGTTTATTGATGTCTACAAGCCACTTGCAAGAAGTATTTTACTATGCCCCTGAACTTGTTGCTACTGTCTTCTGGGAAAATGCTCCTTTCCCACCAGAACTTCCACCTACAGTTACAGAAGTATACACTTCACACACCTGGGAGCAGATTTCACACATCAGACATAGCAGATGGCAATAAATTATCTTGTTCTACCAAAACCAACATACAGGTACAGTTTTCTAAAAGAGGGAACTAAAGTGTCCTTGGGAAGTGGGGCTTTATTTAACAAAGGTTTCACAGAGGTTAAAGGTAGCTTTTCTTTTTTCGCCTAGGATTTTCTCTCTGGAGACTATAAAATAGGAAACCCTTGATTGCTAATCAAAGTGTTGTGTCATTGCTAAGTCTACACTGCACTCCTGGGGGGAAAAAAAAAGTGAAATATATCAGTTTCTCGAAATCTGCATCATTTGGCCTGAGATCTGTGTCTTAAGTTTTACAGATTCATTCATATGTACAGCTTCTTTAGCTATGGCCAGTCCCCTCTCTGAAGGACTTAGGATTTGCCTGTGTGGCAGTTGACCTCAGTATGTCTCCATCTCCACATCCTTCCCATGAGGAACTGACATGAAAAGGATGCTCTTTTTAAGTCTCTCTCACCTACCACTATCATTATGTGCATTGACACATTCACTGAAGAGTTTAGGAGTTTGAATCCCGATTTAGGCTCAATTGGTAATGAACTCACTGTACTCTTTTTAACTTGCTAGACTAATTCATTTTGTTTCTTTCCTTTCCAACCTCAATTACATTTTTGTCTTTGTTTGTATGAGGACCTAAGCTAGCAGTCAGACTATCATCATTATTTTTCAATATATCCTCACTTCTGGCTTGAGATCCTCGTATTAAAACTGATATCTTACAAATCCAAGTATTCATTTCTAATTAAAATAAAAGATCAAAGATATTTAGAAATAGTTTTTTGTTTGTTTGTTTGTTTTTGAGGAGTATAGTGAGGAGGAGCAAGTTTTCTAGAGGGTGACACTGACCAAAACACATCTCATTGTCTTATGGGAAAGGAAAGGAAATTCAGTTGTCTGAAACAAAAAAAAATGAATAAGTAAAACTCTTTATCCACTATTCAGCAGTTTAACAAGGTTAGTTCTGAACACAAAGATAAAGCAGAATTGACTTTTTCATGTTTGTACTAGAGTATTGAAATTTTATTCCCTATAGAGAATGAGGCAGACTACAGAAAGACTATGGAAGAAAGATAATGTCAAATGTTAAAAATGTGGCTTTCTTGCTCCAAGTAAAGTAAAAAAAATATGAAGTGTTATACATTAAAGTTTTGTATTGTTATTCTTAATTGATAGAAATTTCTCAATTACAAATAACCCAATTATCAAATGTGAAAAAGAGCTATGTAGATATTTCACTCAAGAAGAGATATGGATTTAAAATAAGCATCTGAAAAAATGTTCATTTTTTTGTCATTAGGGAAATGCAAATTAACTTAATCAGGTGACATTACTACACATCTATTAGAATAGGTAAAAATAAAATTGACAATTCAATTTGCTAGAGAAGATGTAGAGCATCTGGAATTCTCATTCATAGCTTGTTTGGCAAACTGTTTAAAAACTAAACATACTTTACCATAAGATCCAACAATTCTACTTTTAAATATTTACCTAACTTATTTGAAAACTTATATTCATACACAAAGTTGCATACAAATGTTTATACCAGCTTCATCTATAATCTCCAAAAACTAAAAACAATCAAACTTGTTTCAATAGGTGAATGGATAGATAAACTGGCATTCCCATACAATGGAATATTATCCAATTATGATAAGATACCAGATATCAAACTATACAAAGATGTGTATAAATCATAAATGCTTACTTATTTCTAAGTTAAAGAAGCCAGTCTGGAAAGACTACTGAGTTATTCTGGAAAAGTCAAATCTATAGAAAGAACAAACAAAGCAGTGGTTGTTACAAAGGTTGGGGGGAGAGAGAGAGCTAAATAAGTAAAGAATAGGAGATATATAAGGTGGTAACATACTTTCTATAATACTGTAATTGTAGATGCATGCAACTATACATATTTCAAAAACTATAGAACTTTATAGGACAAAATAAATCTTAATCTATGAGAATTTAAAAAAATCTTTTAGGAAGTTGGGAGGTCCTGGAGTAGAATACAAACTATAAAAATAACAACAAAAATCTAACTGTATTACAAATGTATGAAATAATCTTATTCAAAGGGGTGGGGGAAAAGGCGTCAATGTAAATCATTTTTTAAAAATTGGAGACTATGAAAATAAAAGTGAAGAGAACTACAAAGTAGAACTGTAGCTAGGTGATAAAGTTATTTTTCTTGGGGTTATAGGCTGACAATTTGGCAACTGCTATAAATTAAGCCCTCACTTAATATCAGTGGGTTTCTGCAACTTTAAGTGAAATGATGAACAATAAAACCAATTTTACCGTAGGTTAAGTGAAATGATGAATAATAAAATCGATTTTACCATAGGTTAATTGATATAAACAAAAGTTAAGTTTCCACAGCATCTCATCAACTTTATAATGAAATGATATTGAGGACCTGCTGGACCTAGTTACTATAAATGAAAACTAAGCAAGTGAATCACAGAGGGTGGAAGCTAGGTTTCTCCCTGTTAGAGTGGAAAACTAAAGACAACCAATGGGATAGGACTGGAAAGATCCAAGTGGTGATAGAATATATATCAATATGAACTCATGTTTAATGTAGATACAGATGGATAGACAGAGAGAGGGAGAAATATTTATAGATACATGAATATGTCTGAGTTGGTAATATATATATATTACCTTACCTTATCACCTGAGAGCAATAGCACTCCACTAGTAATGATCACACCTTTCACCTAGATCTTGGTTTCTAAAACCATTCTCCAAAAATGGGAACTGGGAACTTTTGAAAAATGGCTGATCCTATGACTGAAAGGCATGGAATATGCCAGATATACCTTAGCATCTTATAATTCCAGAAAGCAAATAAGTATTTTTTTAAAATGGAGTATGTCAAAAAGACACAGAAGCAAACTGTAAGAGCTCCCAATGGCAAAGTCTGGACAAAATTAAGGAACAAATTTAAAAGAAAAGTAATTGATTAAAATCCACCCAAAGTAGAAAATGAACATCTACTAGTTCATAATGATATAAATAAATGATTAAATAAAATTCAAATAAAATAGACAAATCTCTCATTTTTGAATAATTCCAAATTTATGCTGCTACTTCACCTTCAAGGTGGTTGAGTATAGCTCCCCACACTATAAGTATGGGAAGTACATAGTGACATTCTTCAAGCAGTACAATATGAGAAGGAGGAAAGAGTGTAACTTTACAATGAGAAAGAGCGCAAATAGGCCCTCAGTTTGATCATAGTAACATCATCCATGATGTCATAAAGATAGCACTTACCCTAGATATATTATGAGAATGGCACTTTACTGTATAATCTTCCTACTAAAAGCCCAGAATCCCAATATAATCATGAAAAAATTTCAGATAAATCCCAACTGAATAACATTGTACGAACTAGCTGATAGTCCTTAAGTCTGTCAAGGTCATAAAAAAAAAAAAAAGAGTAAAATGTGGGAGACTGTTACAGCCAAGAGGAAATTAATTTCATATAATAAATATAATGGGGTATCCTGGTTGGAATAGTGAAACAAAAAATGGGGAGGGGGGGAATGAGGTTAAAAAAAATCCTAATACAAGTCTGAATAAAGGATAGACTTTAGTTAATAATAATGTATCAATAGCAGTTTAACAGTGACAAATTCACTCTAATAAAAAAGTTAATAAAGAGAGAAACTAGTTACAGAGCTAACAGGAACTCTGTTATTCTACAACTTGTCTATAAATCTAAAACAGTTCTAAAATTAGATGTTTATTTAAAAAACAATAATAAAAATCATGAGTGGCTCTGAAAATTCAATGCAGACCTCTTTGTGCTGGAAATACTTTATTGTTTAATGCTTGATTTAGTCATTCATTGTTCAGTGTATAATTACTGTGCTTTTAAACTGGGATGGGGTTGGTTTAAATTGCATGGAGATACTATAAATGGAGAAGAGACAATGTAAAGAGGATGCATGATGCCCGAATAATACACTTCTTACCCACAAATTGGCACAGAGTCAATCTGGTAAGAAATAATTACAAAAGGAAAAGGACTGAGGACATATCTGAAATCATCTGAAATGTTAAAAAACAAGAATCCCAGATGAAGAACATAAATATCAATTAAAAAACCATAAAATTACCCTAGTGCAACACATAGACTATGCCCTCCTTGACTGGAAAAAGGTTTCTTATTCATCATAATTCAGTTAGCATTACATACTAGAAAGCATACAAGAATTATCTTTGAAAATGTATGTTTTAGTGCCATCTCTACAATTAAACAGCACTGAACTTCCCCAAATTTCGGTTACTTCATTTCTAAAATTGAAATGATTATAGCTACTCTGTGTAACCAAATTAAATAATGTAAAAAAATACTTTATAAATAGCAAAATCTTAAATAAATGCAATTGTCTTTAATTTCTATATTTAGACTTCCCTTGAGCCTATATTTACTGGCAAATAAAAGAGGTAAAAGATCACTTTAGGACACAATATATTAATCAAAATACTTGAAATTGTATTGGCTTGGCCGTTTGTGAACTGATTTAAAGCTTCACAAGTAAAAAGGTAAAGGGGTCTACTATTATAGTTCTATAGATAATAAATGCATATTGGAAAAATGGCTGAAATATTTTATTTCAGTGTAAGCATAAAAATACGAGATCAATAGACAGTATTTCAGCTCTGTAACTGTGCCCCTAACATTATCTAATAAAAATGTCCTCTAGTTTCTTTCTACCAATTTGTATCAAAAGGTATGTCAATACATAATAAATCTTTGTAAATTTCAAAATACTTAACTACAGGCAGTCTTGACTCTGAATGGCACTATGGAACCATAACAATTACTGTGCAATTTGAAATCTTAATCATTGTTCTGACCTTTAAATTTTTTTTGTCAAAACATTAAAAATTATCTTACTGTCAGTTATTAATGTATAAGGAAATTTAAAAAATAAAACCAATATTTAATGTCCTGCATTTTAAAACATTAGAAACGTTGACATTAAAGTGTTTGATATCTTTGTAAATAACTTACCAACAGTAGTTTGGATAGCACTCACTGTCTTCTCATATACTTTATGTTAGACAGATGGAGCATCCTTCAGATATCTTGGCAAATTGTCATACTCCTTTCTCAGTTTGATCAGTGCTAACACTATGTCCTTTGCCCTTTCTACGATATGTTTCCACGTGTTCCTTTAGTGTGAAATTTTTTTGGCAGTGTCACTTCCTCTGGGGCTTTTCTGTCCTTTTCTTCACAACTTCGTTCTTCTTTCACACCTTTACTTTTATCTTCTGTCAGTTCCATTGGTATGGTATCCACAGCCTCTCCAACAGCAGCAGTGTCAACATTCCCATGGTCAGCTCGTTCTTCTGTAATTCCACTGATGTTGATTTCAATTTCACCTATATTACTAATCACTTTTAATTTCTTTGCTACACTCTCAAATTTGTTGGCCAATTTTCTCTTTCAATGAGCCATTTTTGTAAAATGTCACAGTTATATTGATAAAGAGTATAACTACATGCTCAGCATCAGTGCATGAATTGAATCATATGTGTATAGTGACCATTCTCCAACAGACTTTGAAAGAAGCAATGCGATTGATACTGATATTACATTGTGACTTGTAGTTACATCATGATTTGTGGACTGAAATAAGAGCAGCCAAGTTTCTACTCCATGCAGTTACTTACAGTAAGTAGCCCAGTAACTGAAAATTGAACACAGTTGCTGAGAAACTGGGTGTTATTAAACTAACCTGTGGTAACTAAAATCTATTCATAGCATGGCCATGCAAAGCTAGGACTGTGTATGTAAGAGTAAGGGATTATAAAATAAATCTAATTTCAATTAACACATTTGTATATAAAAATTATTTATGGTAAAACTTTCAGTTTCTCAGGAAGTGACTATATATTACAATATTCACATATCTTCTCAGTCATTAAAGAAATATATATTAAGTCATTGTAATATACCTTCTAGGTGGAGAACAGAAAGAAAACTAACATCCACCCTCACAGTACTTATACTGTAGCGAAGGAAATGGCAATAAATAAGTTATGAAAACATATAATTATAACAACAAAGGAGAATATAAGGCTAGGAAGTGTAATAATATCAGAGTGGTGGTTAAAATTTTAAGGAGGGTGATCGAGGAAGATTTAACTGAGAATCTAATTCTATAGTAAAGATTTTAAAGAAATGAGGAAGTGAGGCTTATATGCTTCTCATAGAGAAGCATCTGAAGAAGGAACGGCAAAGGCTCTCAGTTGAGAGCACTGCTGTTTTTTAGAGGCCTAGAGAGGAAGCCAGTGCAGCTGAGTCCACAAAAGGAAAAGTGGAAGAGATGAGGGAAGAGGCATCAGGAAAGCTAGATTACACAGACCTTCAAATATCATATCTATGGCTTGTATTTGTTCTGATTCAGATAATAAATCATGGCAAGGCTTAGGCTGAAGTGTGGCCTAAGAATAAGAATATATCTATTCTTATTGTTAAATTTATTGGGGTGACATTGGTTAGTAAAAATTACATAGGATCCAGTTGTACAATTCTATAATACATCGTCTATGTGTTCACCACATAGAGTCAGTTTAATAGTATCACTCTGGCTTACTTCTTAAAAACAGATTGAAGAGGAGTGAGGGCAGAAGCAGAGCGAAAAATTCTATTGTAATAATTCAGGAAAGAAATTATGGGGCCTTAGACTAGCATGGGGGTCTTGGAGTTATGGTAAGAGTTGAGTTCTGGGTGTATTTCAAAATTAGAGACATAGCAATTTTTCAATATCACAAAGGTGCTTGAGTAGTACTCCGGAGTTAGTTAAACAGAAATTAGAGATAATAATTGGTCAGAAGTAGGAGGTACAGCTCAAACACTAACCTGTAAAGAAATATATAACAGGCAAGATGGCGGCATGAGAGGAGAACCCAGACATCTACCTGGGAAGGGACTTACAAACAAAAAGGAACCCACAGGGGAAACCCTGAGAAGCACCCTCAACTGAGAGAACCACACAACGCAGAACAACACACAAAGGTTAGAGGAAAAAGGGGAGAGCGGGAGAGGGAGGGAGAAGGAGCAGTTTGGGGACAGGAAC